>JAPVLO010001453.1:0-79684 GCA_027257055.1 Cephalopachus bancanus | reverse complement strand
GTCTCAAACCTCTGAGTTCAGGCACTCTTCTTGCCTCAGCCACCCAAAGTGCTAGAATGACAACCTTGCAACACCGTGCCTAGCAAAAATGCTTTTCTTTACACAGTAAAGCTTCTCTCCCTGTGCTCTTTATGATATATATTCTGATAAATGTTTTTCCAGCTTTACAGGTATAGGGTATTGCTGAGTATTAAATTTCTGAGGTTGAGAAAAGTTGGAATAAGTGTTCAAAAATTTAGGGTATGGACAGGGTGAGGGTGGATGGATAGAGGTGGAGAGGCAAGGGGGAGGGATAAGAGGCACAGTATCACCCGAGCCGGCAAGCCAGAGGTGCGCACTCTGGCAACCCAGAGATGCGAGTAAATGCAAAGAATTGTGACACACAAAAAGGTTAAGAAAGAAAAGTTTATTTAAAAGTAAATTAGAGAGAGAAAGAGAAGGAAGAGAGAAGATTCACCTCCCTAAAGTGGGGGTTGGGCACCAAAGCCAGTTAAAGATCACATGGCCACACCAGAGTCTAGCAAGGTAATGGACACAGGTTGCTTGTGATTGAGTCCTTTTAACCATTCCCCCAGACAAGGAAAATTATTACAATGATTGGGTGATGGTCTGCTTCCACGTCATCACAAAGGGGCGGGCAAGTGCAGGTACTGATGTCAGGTGATGGACAACAGGCAAATGGGTGGGTTACTCACATGATTGCTGTCATGATGGGGCTTATCTATGTCACATAGGTCACAAAGGGCTAATTAGGTTAACCATGGGGCGGGGGAGGATTCCTGCAAAGGACTTGTTAGACATTTGAAATTCACAAACTCAAACATTTGCAACTCACAAATTCCTTGACCAAAGTTAGGTGGTCATATTATTACATTTATGACTCTGGTGAGCCAAAGGATGACCTTTGATCTTTGACCCTGACAAGGAACTAAAAAGCTTACTAGAGATTATTATGCTAAACCATGAATGGTTGGACTGACCTGGTCTTGCATCTGATGGAGATTTGCCCAAGGGAGATGGGATAGGCTGCTGTTTGTCCTAAAGTAGAATGTCTGACTGCTTTCCAATGGTTATGCTGAGGCAAAAAGACTAAACCCTTTCACAAGGTTTCCCACATTCTCTACATTCCTAGAGCTTATCTCTTGTATAGATTCTCTGATGTTGAATAAGATGTGAGTACTGAATAAAGACTTTGTCACATTCCTCACATTTGTGGGATTTCTCTGGTGAGCAAGTCCTGACTTAGAGGGAACTGTATTGTTGCATTCTTTACATTTGGAGCATTTCTCCCCTGTATACTTCCCCAAGTGTCCAACAAGTACTGAATGAAAACGAAAGACTTTGCCACATTCTTCAACTTTGGGTTTCTGTCAAGTATAGATTCTCTGATGTTTAGCCAAGTATGAGTGAAGAGCAAAGGCTTTGCTACATTCTTCACATTTGTGGAGTTTCTCTACAATATAGTTGGTCATAAGTGCAGGAAGTCTTGAATGAAAGGGAAAGGCTTTGTTACACTCTACATTTGTAGAGTTTCTCTCCATATAGATCTTTATATGTGGAGCAAGTATTAAATGAGAGAAAAAAGCTTTGCCACATTCTTCACATTGGTAGGATTTCTCTCCAGTATGTATCTTCATATGTTGTCCAAGTCTTGAATAGAAGCAAAAGACTTTGATACATTCTTTACCTTTATAGGGTTTCCCTTCAGTATGGATGGTCATATGTGCAGCAAGTCCTGAATTAAAGAAAAAGGCTTTGCCACACTGTTTATATTTGTGGGTTTCTCTCCAGTATGGACTCTCATATGTGCAGAAGGTCAAAATTGAGAGTGAAAGGCTTCCTCACATTCTTTGTATTTGTAGGGTTTCCCTCTAGTATGGATTTTCATATGTCAAGCAAGTTCTGAATAAGAGAGAAAGGCTTTCCACATTCTTGAATTTTGTAGGGTTTCTTTCCAGTGTGACTCTTCATATGTTGAACAAGTTTCAAATGAAAGGAAAAGACTTTGTCACACTCTTTACATTTTAGGGGCTCTCTCCAGTATGGATCCTTGAATGTCCACCAAATACTTGATAAGAGCAAAAGGCTCTGCCACATTGTTCATATTTGTAGGGTTTCACTTTTGTATGAAATTTTTGATGTTGAATAACATGAGTACTGATAAAAAGTTTTGTCACATTCCTCACATTTGAATGGTGTCTCTCCAGTGTGAATGCATGTATGTCCAGCATGTTCTGAACAAAAGTGAAAGGATATGTTACATTCTTTACATCAGTATAATTTAGTTAACACTTTTCCATATATTTTACATCTGTGTCAATTTTCTGCAATATCAATTCTCTGTAATATCAATTCTCATGTTGACTGTGTTTTGAGGACTGGTCAAATGTTTTGCCATATTAATTATATTTGTAAACCATTTCTGGAATTTGGTGGAAAATAAAATTGGAGTGCTGATAAAAGACATTCCCATACTCATTACATTTGTAATGGTTATCTACAATAAAAAATCATTCACCCTAATTCACACTTTCCCAATCTTTCATGAAGTGTGAATTCTTACAGCCAAATCTTCCATATATTTCCATTATCCCCTTTGTCAGTGACTCTTATGTGCTATTTTTTTGGCAAAAGGCCTCCAGTGTAATCAGAAGTCACAGCTAAAAATAATGAAAAGAATTTATCTGACTTACTAGACTCAGGTGAATATATTTTCCAAATCTAACATAATATTATACTCCAACTCAAAACATTACAATATTTACTCATTCAAATGGCAAAATAAAAATCACAGGTTCATTATTGCCTTGTTATGTTATGGTGTGACCATGTGGTCTGTGAGGTATGGCCAGGCCTTTTTTTCTTAAGCTTTGGCCCCCTTCCCTACCTAGGGGAGGTGAATCCCTTCTTTCTTTCTCTCTACAATTTACTTTATAAGTAAAGTATATTTTCTAATCTTAAAAAAATACAGGTTTTCACTTCATCAATGTGACTATTTCACACCATACAGACAAAATTCCCTTTGTGAGAAGTCCAAAAAGCAGGTCAGAGTTCACAGAATCCCAAGTGAGCACAACACCCAGGAGAGTTACATGGAAGAGGAAGTTTAGTAATTGTCCTGTAATTTCAGCATTTTGGGAGGCCAAGGTCAGAGGATTGCCTAAACTCAGGGGTTTGAGACCAGTCTGGGCATCTTAATGAGACCTTGTCTCTAGAATAAATAAAACATAAGCTGGGTGTGAGCACATGCCTCTAGTTCCAGTTACTTGGAAGACTGAGGGAAAGGATCACTTGAGCCAAGCAGGAAGAGACTGCAAAGGCTTTAAGCATGTCACTGCACTCCAACTGGGTGACAGAGTGAGACTCTAACAAAAAAATACAAAAAATAAATCTTGTCACGTGTTACAGGCAACAGAAATTTTGTGAACATTAACTATCTTCAATAAAACAGGATTGTAGTTACAATACTTGGAAGGCTGAGGTGGAAGGATTACATAAGCCTAGTGGACATGAGCTACAGTGGACATGAGCATGTCACTCCAGCCTGGGAGACAAAGTGAGACTCCAATTTAAAAAAAAGTATCAGCCACACATAGTGGCTCATGTCTGGTATCCCAGAACTTTGAGGAAGCTGAGACAAGAGGATCACCCAAACCCAATAATTTAGGACAAGCCTAGGCAATACAGTATAGCAAGAACTCATTTCTACAAAATAAAATTATCTAGGCATGGTGGCATTAGCCTGCACCCCCAGCTACTCTGAAGGCTGAGGCTTGGAATGACCACTGGAGCCCAGAAACTCGACTGTGGTGGTGAACATTGATTGTGCCATTGCACTGCAGCCCGGGTGACACAAAAAGACCCTGACCCAGAAAACAAAGTATCTTTAAAAAAGTTTGAAACACCTGCTAGATATTGGTTCTTGGCAATGATTTTATTGATATGACATCAAAACTATGGCAACAAAAGCAAGGATAAACAAACTAAAAAGCTTCTGCTGAGGAAACAATAAGGTCTATACAATAAGAGAAAAGATTTGCAAGCTATGTTTCTGATAAGAGGTTAATATCCAAAATATACTAGAAAGTCATATAAATTAAGGGTAAAACAATAAAATGATAAATACTGAGCCGGGCTTGGTGGCTCAGCCTGTAATCCCGTGCCTTTGGGAGGCTGAGGTGAGTGGATTGCCTGAGCCCACGGGTTCAAGACCTGCCTGGGCAGGCAAGACCTCATCTCTACAATAAATAAAAAAATTAGCCGGGTGTGATAGCGTGCACCTGTAATTCCAGCTACTCAGAAGGCTGAGGCGGAAGGATCGCTGGAGCCCAGCAGGTCGAGGCTGTGGTGGCCAGGAGTGTCCAATGCACTCCAGTCTGGGTGACAGAGTGAGACTCCAACTCAAAAAAAAAAAAAAAAAAAAAAAGATAAATACTGAACTGAAAAATAGGGCAAGAGTGGTTATTTTTCCAATGAAGACATACAGACTGCCAATAAGTGTATGAAACAGTGCTCAGCTTCACCAATCACCAGGCAATTGCCAAACAACACTATGATGAGATAGCATCTCATGTCTGTTAGGAAGTACAATATCAATAAGAAGGTAGATGTGTTGACAAGGATATGAAGAGAAATAAATACTGTACACTGTTTGTAAGTTTTAAATTGGTACAGTAATTATAAATCCATTATAAAAATTCTTTCAAAAAATGAAAAATTAAATTACTGTACAATCCAGGACTCTCTTTCCTGTGCATATAAAGAAAATAAAATCAGAATATTAATGAAGTATCTACACCCTTATGTTCACTGCAGCATTTGTCAAATGGTCATCCTATGAAAACAACCAAGGCATTCATGGATGCTGAATGGATTGAGAAAATTTGTATATATACACAGTAGAATATTAATCAGCCATAAAGAATCATAGCATCCCACCATTTTAACGTCACAGATGAAACTGTAAGACACTATGATAAGTGAAATAAGCCAGGCACACAGAAAGCAATACTGCATAATCTCACTTATATGTGGAATCCAAAATGATCGCCCTCTTAGAAGCAAAGAGTACAATGGTGGGGTCAGGGCCTGCAGGTGACAAAAAATGGGAGATGTTGAAAAGGTACAAAATTTCAATTATAAGGTAAGTGAGTTTTAGGATTCTAATGTATAACGTAGTGACTATAGCTGATAATAATCACTGTATCCTTAAACGTTTGAGAAAATAGTAGACATTAAATGTTCTCAACACAAAAAAAGGGTAACTATGTAAGGTGACATATGTTTAAAATTTGATTGTATGCATCATTCACAATGTTTAAGCAGATCAAATTATTACAAAATATACAATAAATATATTATACAATATTTATAAAAAAATACACATTAAACACACACATAAACACATGTATATGTCAAACATGTCCATATATAACTTATAGTCAATAAGCTAAATACTGAAAAAAAAGAATATTATAAAATAAGATTTATTAAAAAGCAAGGTAACATGTGGGAGTTTAACATATGCTTAGCAAGGTTCTAAGCAATATCTATATTTTGAAAATTTGGGCTTATAGAGTTTAAATTACCAATCTCGTTTCATAGTAAAACCATCACATTTTAAAGTCAAATAATGTTGTTTTCCAATGTTTAGGGAGATGGTTTGTCACATTTTAAACCTCCTTAGGATAAGAAGTCATAATGCAGAAACATATAAAATTTTCCATGATATTCCTCAGGTTTCTGAGCAAAATAACCACTACTCTCAATCATTTTCCTCAGGATACAAAAAGAGAACTGAAAAAATATATTTTTTTCTTTTTTTGAGTTGGAGTCTTACTCTGTCGCCCAGATTGGACCTGCTGGGCCTCGGTGATCCTTCCACCTCAGCCTTCCAATTAGCTGGAACTACAGGCGTGCACTACCACATCCAGCTGATTTTTTGATTTATTGTAGAAATGAGGTCTCACCAAGTTGCCCAGGCAGGTCTTGAACCCACGGGCTCAGGCAATCCACTCACCTCAGCCTTCCAAGGCACAGGATTACAGGCTGAGCCACTGAGCCTGGCTTGAAAAAATATTTTAACATGGAGTTTCTTTTTTTTTTTTTAGTTGGAGTCTCACTCTGTCACCCAGACTGGAGTGCAGTGGCCGCTCCCAGCCACCGCAACCTAGACCTGCTGGGCTCCTGTGATCCTTCCGCCTCAGCCTTCCAAGTAGCTGGTGAAAGGCCCCAGCCAGCCACAATGAGGAACCCGCCCCCTCCAAAAACTAAGCCTAGGTGTGGCCCCCACCTAAAATGGCGCTCCCATCTAAGAAGGCACCCAGACAACTAACATGGAGGCTCAGACAAGGCTTTCCAGGTTCTTCTTCCACAACAAAGCCCACCATTCCTGCGCCCGTGAAAGTCCATGCCAATCTCCAAAATGCCCCATCTGTCAACCAATAGGTAACAGACAGGTCACTTTAAATTTCTATAAAACCTGCCACACCCCTACCTCCAGGCTGCAACCTGATTCTCAGGTTCTGTAGCCACCTAGCTCATCCCATTAAATCTCTTGGCCTTGAGGGGTGCTGAGTCTCACTGCATGCCACTGTCTTTCACTGGTGCCATGACTCAGATTGGGGATTCTCACCCCAAGGTGGGACCCCATCCCGGTGCTGGTGGGACTCACCCCTTAAGGACATCGCCCATTCTCCTGAACACCAACGCTACATCCACCACCGGCCTTCGGATTGGTAAGTGTCCCCACACTGAAAATCTAAAACATTGCCTGGGAAAACCAGGGAAACTGGCTGTTGATTGTCCGGCAGTTCCTTTGGCCCTGGGTAAGGGGGGGCCACACCCCACCTAGGTCCTTATGACTGCGGTGGACCCCTATCAGTTCTCCCTTGGCCGCTAGAGATTTCAAGCCTTCCTTCCATCCGGTTTTGCGTAACTTTCTTGTCAAAAATCCCGGTACCGGGTTGCTCTTAACCCTCTTGATTCTCCAGGAGAATCCAGGTCTACAATAACGACCTGTGATGACAGGCTTTATTGTAACCCTCCCGTTCCTCAGTGGTCGCTTGTCCAGGAGACGCCCTGACCAGCCCCCCACTGCTAACACAGGAAACTCATCATCTCTTCCGGCTGACTCCCCTTCAAGTACCTCTTAAATAATCTTTCTACACTCTCCCTCACTCCCAATATTAAGCCTAAGCATCTAATCCACCTCAGTACCCAAAATTGGCCCACCTATCCCTTAGATAACCAAAGTAAGTGTCCCCCGCATGGGTCTCTAAATCCCAACATTATTCGGGATCTCTATAACCTCTGTGAGCGCTCAGAAAAATGGGCAGAGATTCCCTACATCCAATCTTTCTCCCTTCTCTGAGAACATCCCCGGCTCTGTCTCTCTTGTAAACTCTCTCACATCCTCTTGGCTAAAATCCCCTCCTCTCCAGCCACCTCTCACAACTCCGACTTTGACCCCACAGATGAGCCCCCTCCATATCGACAACACCCCCCTTAACCTCAGCTGCTCCAAGCCTCACCTACCCCTGCCATTCCTAGTCTAAAACTAATCCAGCCACTGTTGCACCTCTCTGCGAAGTGGCGGGCCCTGAAGGCATTGTCTGAGTACACGTCCCATTTTCCATCTCAGACCTATCCCAAATAGAGAAAAAACTGGGGTCTTACACAACTAATCCAGCCACCTACACCAAGGAATTCCAATACCTTCTCCAGGCTTACATTCTCACCTTTCATGACATTTACATGGTCCTCTCCAACACTCTTCTCCCCGAACGCAGAAGGGTCTGGGAACAGTCAAGAACATATGCAGATGAGGTTCACCAGACCTCCCTGACACATCCCCTTGGGGCAGTAGCAGTCCCAGACCAAGATCCTGAGTGGGATTCTAATTCCCCTAATGGCACCCGGGCCAGAGATCAATTTTCCACCTGTTTCCTTTCCAGGTTAAGGAGGGCAGTGCAAAAGGCTATTAACTTTGAAAAGCTGCAGGAAATAATCCAGGAAAAGAATGAAGACCCTTCCTCCTTCCTCAATTGCCTCACAAAAGCCCTCCAATAGTTTACCAACTTGGACCCTGAATCTCCAGATGGACGACAATTCCTTATGACTTACTTTTCTCACAAAGTTACCCTGACATTAGGTCTAAATTTAAAAGGCTAGATAAAGGACCCCTTACACTCCAAAATGAGGTTTTGGCTACCGCCTTCAAGGTGTACCACAACCGAGACAAAAAGGCTAAGCAACAAAAATATCAAATGCTAGCTCAGGCTCTCCGCGGGACAGACACCAGCCCCCGTTACAGTAAAGGAGGTGTCCAAATCAAACGTGACCTGCCAGGGCCCTGTTTCAAGTGCAGCAAGGAGGGACATTGGGCGCGAGTCTGCCCTAACCCCAAACCTCCATCAAAACCTTGCCCCAAATGCAACCTTCCAGGACATTGGGTGGTGGACTGCCCCGGCCCCCAGAGAGGAGCAAGATCAGCCCCCAACTCCACCCTGGACCTACTGGGCATGGCTGCCTTGGAAGGACAGGGCCTTGGGTTCCCCCATCCAACACATATCTCAAATGCTCAGGAGCCTAGGGTCAAAATTATGGATGATGAATGCCCCATCCTCTTCCTGCTAGACACTGGACCCACTCTTTCTGTCCTGCAGGAGTTCTGGGGCCCAAACTCACCATCTCGGTCCCCAGTAGTCAGAGTAGGGGGCCAAACCATTATCCCACACATAACCCCTATGCTAACATGCATATTTGCTAATATCCCATTTACCCACTCCTTCTTGGTCATGCCTCAATGCCCTGTACCCCTTATGGGAAGGGACATCTTGGCTAAATTTCAGGCATCCATTACTTTTAACCCTAGTGCTGCCCTTGCTAACCCATCCCCAACAACTTCCTTACCCCTCCTTTTAGCCTCTACCCCCACGTCCCGCTCCCCACCACCCGCCTCACCCCTCCATTTGCCTCGACGGTTAACCCACTGATTTGGGACATACACTCCCCTTTATTATCCTAATGCCTGCCCGTTCACATCCAGTTAAAAAACCCATCCACCCACCCTAGTCAGCCACAATACCCCCTCCCCAGGGCCAGTCTGCTAGGTCTACAACCTGTCATAAAAACCCTGCTACAGAAGGGGTATTTGAGACCCACCAACTCGCCTTACAATACTCCCATTCTGGCCATCATAAAACCTGATGGAACCTACCAGCTCATCCAAGACCTCCGACAAATAAACGCAGCTGTTCTCCCTATCCACCCGCTAGTCCCCAACCCCTATACCATCCTGTCCACCATTCTTCCAATGGTAACTTATTTTTCAGTCATAGACTTCAAAGACGCATTCTTCACCATTCCCTTGGCAGCTGACTCCCAAAACATTTTTGCCTTTACCTGGACCGACCCTGTTTCCTGCCACTCCCAACAACTCTCATGGACAGTCCTCCCACAGGGATTTCGAGATAGTCCTCACGTCTTCAGTCAGGCACTGACAGCAGACCTCACACTTCTATCACTCTCAAAATCCACTCTACTTCAATATGTAGATGATCTCCTCTTATGCAGCCCCTCTCTTACAGACTCTCACAATGACACGGCCCTACTCCTTAACATTCTAGCAGAAAAGGGATACCGAGCCTCCCCCCAAAAGGCTCAATTGTCCAAAACACAGGTCACCCACCTTGGGGTCACCATCTCACACCAACAAGAGGCCATAACAACCAACCATAAAGCCGTTATTCAATCCCTCCAAACACCAAAGACAAAAGAGGAAATCCAATCATTTTTGGGATTAGTGGGCAACTTCCGAGCCTGGATCCCCAATTTCGCCCTTCTTGCCAAGCCACTCTACAACCTCGCTAAAAGCGACCCAAAGGAACTCTTACTCTCCCTCTCAGCCATTAAACAGCCTTTTACTGCCCTCCAACTACCCGATATCCTCTGGTCCTTCACCCTATACGTCCACGAAAATAAGGGTACAGCCTTAGGAGTCCTAGGTCAATTTAGCGGACAAACGTTTACCCCCGTAGCCTGTCTTTCAAAACAACTTGACCACACAGTCCAGGGATGGGCCCTGTGCCTGCAGGCTCTATCAGCCGCCCACTTACTGGTGTGCAAATAAAAAAAACTCACATTTGGAGCACCTATCACTGTAACTTCCCCCCATCATCTACATCACCTCCTAGGATATAAGGGCCTCAAAATACTCCCTCCCAGCCGGGTTCTTTCCCTCCTACTCTTCTTTATCCAAGATCCTTCCATCTCCTTCCAAGCTTGCGTGCCTCTTCACCCGGCCTCACTACTTCCTTCCTCTCCCACTGACACTCCAATGCATAACTGTGTTGAGGTTCTCGAGTTCCTACTTCCCTGCCCCATACATATTCAGGGAGGACCCTTATCTAAGCCCTCTTACATATGATTCACAGACAGAAGTTCATACATACATGAGGGCTCTCGAGTAGCAGGATACGCTATCACCTCAGCCACTGATGTCATCGAAGCTAACCCTCTCCCACTCCACCCCACCAACCAGCAGGCAGAACTCACAGCGGTTATTTGAGCCCTCCAGCTGGCAGCTGGACACTCTGTCACTTTACACTGACTCCAAGTATGTCTTCCACATCCTGGTTTCACACTCAGCTATCTGGAAGAAATGGGGACTACTAACCACCAAGGGATCAGTCATCATAAATGCTAAGCTTATTTCTGACCTCCTTCAAACCTCCCTACTCCCAAAAGCCATTAGCATCTTCCCACTGTAAAGCCCACCAGGTCGACTCATCTTTTATCACCCAAGGAAACTGACGAGCTGACAGAGCGGCCCTCCACGTGGCCCTAAAACCTCTTCCTGCCATACTCGTTAATGCCTCCTCCTCATCAGCAAATGAGGCCCCACAACTCTCCAATATCATACCCCATCTGCACTCAATTTCCCACCCTAATCCAGCAGCCCTCACATCTTTCCTTAAAACCTTTTTCACCTCACCTCAGAACATAGAAAACTCATACACACTCTTTCCTCCCAATGCTCTACCTGCCTCCGAACAAACCCCAACACACCCTTGAAACCTGGAACATTCCCCACCCACCAGGCTAAGGGAGAGCTCCCTGGGTTAAACTGGCAAATCGACTCCACTGTTATGCTCCCCATCCGTAACACCAAATACCTTCTAGTCTTCGTCAACACCTTTTCCGGGTGGGTCAAATCCTTCCCCACCTCCAATAACTGAGCAGCTATGGTGGGATCCATTTTAGCCAACCATACTATCCCTCAGTTCAAAGTCCCCTCCTCTCTCCAATCAGATAATGGACCTGAATTTACCTCACAAGTCGTCCAGTCTCTAAAGACAACTCTTAACATCAAATGGCACTTTCACATTCCTTATCACCCACAATCATCAGGGAAGGTTGAAGGGACTAACGGCACACTAAAAAATACTCTTACTAAACTCTCTCTCAAACTACACAAAGACTGGGTGTCCCTCCTTCCCCTAGCCCTCTTCTGCATTCGCATCCTCCCAAAGAAACCCAGTCAACTCTCAACCTTTCAAAGTCCTATACGGACGGACTCCCTCCCGGTATCCCAACCTCTCTGTCCCCCCAACCCTCTTCATATAATCTACCCTCTCCTGTCCTTCATCCGATCCAACATCTGGCAGTATCAAGACCTCCTTCTGCCCACCCCCATAGGCACACCAAGTTCACAGCCTCTCACCCCGGGACAATGGGTCTACCTCTCAGACGCAGAAGCCAAAGCGTGTTTACAACCCAACTGGACCGAACCCTTCCAAATAATTCTCTCCACTCCCATGGCAGCCAAGCTGCTCATAGACAAAGGACAGTTCAACCCCTGGATCCACATTTCCCGCCTCAAGCTGACTAAAACATCTCCTCTCCTCCTTCCCTCCACAGAAACGCCGATCCTTTCTTGTTTCACAGTACCGGGTCATCCTCTCAAACTTCGGATATCCCACGTCAATCACTCTCCCTCTCTGCCTTCCATCCAGGAAAAGTCCACATAACGAAATCTCCATATGATAGTCCTCAATCTGGTCATTCTTTTAATAATAATCATACCCTTTTTCCCTACTACTCCTATTCATCCTCCTTTCTCGTTGCTGCCCATAAACACCCACCTTCCTTATCTCAAAGGCTCAACTTTCCTTCCTTATCTCAATGGCTCAACTTTCACCCCTAATCCATACAAACATATTACCCCTAATCCTCCTTACTTCCCTCCTCCCTCCCACTCTCAAGGCAAGTCACCCCTCACCATCTGGCCTCCATTACAGCTTCACCATCCGTGAACTCTATACTTTAAATGTTATTTCCCAGGTAAAAAACTTAGATATAGAATCGTGCCTCATTTACAACTGCACATCCATTTCTCTTTCTCTGGAAAAGGTATACACACTCGATAAACTGGGTATCGCACTTGATGCATATGTCTGCCTAGTAGATGACCAAACTGACCCAAACTGCAAAAAATGGGAAGATCTCTATAGGGGTTGCCTCTACTGGTCATGTAAAATCCATTTCCCCAACCCTGACCTGGCCAGACACACCAACACTCCCTCCTATTTGATCCCTATATATAAACTCCCAAAATGAGCCACTGACGCTGGTAACCCACCATTCTTAGAATATGGTGGACTGGGGTCCGGCACCTGGCGCAGTCGTGGTGCCCACTTTTCCCACTATGTCTTTAAAATTCCAGATCCTCACAATCCTTTTTGGAATGCTCTCAGATATGTTGGGGTCTACCCCGCTGACAACTACCGCCAGCCTCTTGTCCGTTTCACGCTCCACCTTCACTCCTTTTGTTAAAGTTTCTATCATGCAGCATGTAAAAAATCAGGAACAACAACTCGAAGAGGCCGTTCAGCCCTTACCCCTTCCTCAGAAAACCACCTCTCCTCACAGTTTCAACGAAAAAGCCCACTCAAATTAACAGCTGGTTTCCAAACTCCCTCCTCACGTGGCTTCTTCCTATCATTCCTTCTTAGCTTGTGTTCCTTTCTTCCTTGCATTATAAAATTTCTTCAATCTCAATTCCAAAAAATTTCAAATCAAACCATTAACCAGTTAATGGTTACAGAGTTACAATCTCCTACCCACCGAGGACTCAGACCTCAACAACCCAAGCCTTACTGCCTCCTAAACCTTCTCGCCCCATTTTTCATTACAGATATGACTTTCAGGCCTTATTACCTCAAACTCAGGTTTTCAGCCTTCCTTGACCATCTTCTTCGTGACAAATGACTTCGCCCTTTCCCATGTCCACTCGACGACTGGCTGGACCAACTTGCATTCTTCTACCTCCAGGGCACCTTCCAAGACTTCCACCCCAGTGAAATTTTTTCTTTCGGCGCCTTCTTATGGGACCTCAAGTGGCTGGTCCTTTCACCCACCTCACCCAACAACGCCCTCCGCCAGCAGGAAGTAGCCAGACCGATCAACTCCACCCCTTTATCCCTTAACCAAAGAGGTGGGAATGAAAGGCCCCAGCCAACCATGACGAGAAACCCGTCCCCTCCAAAGGCTAAGCCTAGGCGTGGCCCCCACCTAAAATGGCGCTCCCGCCTAAGAAGGTGCCTGGACAAACTAACATGGAGGCTCGGACAACGTTTTCCGGGTTCTTCTTCCACAACAAAGTCCCCGCCAATCCCATAAATGCCTCACCTGCCAACCAATAGGTAACCGACAGGTCGCTTTAAATTTCTATAAAACCTGCCACATCCCTGCCTCCAGGCTGCAGCCTGGTTATCAGGTTTTGTAGCCACCGCGCTCATCCCATTAAATCTCTTGGCCTTAATGGGTGTTGAGTCTCACTGCGCGCCACCGTCTTTCACCAACCCCCAAAATAATCATAATAATGATCACGTGGGGACCATTCATTAACAAACGAAAGACAGAAGCGGGGAGGAGGACCGGGCCGGTCCCGCCTCCGCTGGGTCATCCTGATCCAACCTCCCTCCCCGTCTGGCACCAGCCCCCGTACTCACCAGCTCCCATTTCCCGGGGGTCGCGCCGACCTCCCTATGAATCTCCCAGGGCCTGCGGGTCACAAGGCGACGGAGGACGGAGCAATGACCGCCACACGCAGAGGGTCCCGGAGGGCAAGACACAGCCGCTGGGAGACGACGCAGCCCTATGCGCAGGCGCAGGAAGCAGAGGCCGACCGGACACACTCCAGAAGTCGCCCCCTCATTTCCGGCCACTTTCTGATTGGATGTTTGCCACATCGGCCGGACACATCCCGGAAGCCGTCCCTCATTTCCGGATGCTTACTGATTGGGTGTTCGCCTCTTCGGCGTCCGCTGATTGGAGAAGGCTCCAGACCCCACCCCCTGGTAGTTCAGACCTGAGCGCTCATTCATTGGCTGAGGCCCTGGGGTGCGCCCCTCTGGTTTTGAATGACAGAAAATGGATCAAACGTGAGTTATATGAAGCAGGAAGAGATTGATATTTCTCCCGGTTTCAGGACATGGTGGGAGGCTGCGGTGTAGGATTTTGGGGCTCAGTGAAAGGCATGCTGGGAACTCGGGGCTCATCGCAAAGCATGCTGGGTTCTCTCGCGTCCACATGTCTTTCCGATCGGTGGGGTGCAGAACTGCAGGACTACAATGCTCAGCGTGTCTTGGAGGAGGCGGTGTCATCCTACATTCCAGCGGCCCAAAGATATGCAGAGATGAAAACTCCCATCATGCCCTGAGACGGAAACCCCTCCCCCCCACGCCTTCCGCTCCGACAACGGGCAAGGCGAAATCTAAGCGCATTTTTGCCTATGGAGTCCCTCTCGCTTTGCATCTCCTGTCAGTCAAGACCTTAGAGAGTGGGTCCTGAAGCTTTATCCAATCAGCCTTAGCAATTGCCCCGCCAGACGGGAGCCGGAAGTGAGGAGGCGGCTTCCTGTCTCTGACGGGACCTTCGCCTCCTTCGCCTGCACAGAGCTGGCTGGTTCCCGCTGCTCTGTCTTGCTCCCCGGGACCCCGGCGTGTCGCGTATCGTCCTTTCATTCTCTCTCTCTCGCCCTGTGGCCCGCTTGTCCTGGGAGTCCGTGGGGAGGACAGCGGAACACCCGGGAGCCGGGGGATGGTGAGTACGGGAGTGGATGCGGGACGGGGAAGGAGGATGGATCCAAATGACCCGGCTGCGGCGGGACTGGCCTCCCGGTCAGCTCCCAGCTCGCCCCCGTCCCCGCCGGCGGCTCGGCGCGGTCCATGGGCGCAGGTGGGGCTGGGCCGGAAGTCCCCGTCGAGGCCACGCCCACCGGGTTCCTCACCCGGATGTGCGGGACTTGGAAGACTGGTGGGTGGAGGGATCCGACCCACTTGGGGAGCCTTGGGGGGAGGGAGGCTGTGGTCCTGCCCCCCCCAACGATAAACGGCAACAATAGTTCCTGGTGGGGACCCCGGAGGGGCTGAGAGGGAGGGCATTCATTCGTTCGTTCATTCATTCATTTTTTAAAAAAGTTTTTTATTATGATTCATTCATTTCGTCTCCTTTTACCTTCATTCATGCATTCATTCTCTTTTTAGCATGTTTTTTATGATTCATTCATTTCATCTCCTTTTACCTTCATTCATTCATTCACTTTTTTAAAAGTTTATTTATTATGATTCATTTATTTCATCTCCTTCTTTTGCCTTCATTCATTCATTCGGTTTTTAAAATTTTTTTTATTTATTAAGATTCATTCATTTATTTCATCTTCTTTTACCTTCATTCATTCATTCAATTTTTAAAATGTTTATTATGATTCATTTCATCTCCTTTTACCTTCATTGATTCATTCATTCATTCACTTTTTTAAAAGTTTTTCATTTATTATGATTCATTCACTTATTTCATCTCCTTTTTTGCCTTCATTCATTCATTCATTTGCTTTTTACAATGTGTATTTATTATGATTCACTCATTTATTTCATCTCCTTTTACCTTCATTCATTCCTTCATTCACTTGCTTTTTAAAATGTTCTTTATTGTGATTCATTTATTTATTTCATCTCCTTTTACCTTCATTCATTCATTCACTTTTTCAAATGTTTATGATTCATTCATTTATTTCATTTTTACCTTCATTCATTCATTCATTTCTTTTTTAAATGTGTTTTTTTTTTTTTGTTTTTTGAGTTGGAGTCTCACTCAGTCGCCCAGACTGGAGTGCAGTGGCCGCTCCCGGCCACTGCAGCCTTGCCTGCTGGACTCCACTGATCCTTCCGCCTCAGACTTCCGAGTAGCCGGAATTACAGTCATGCGCTACTATGCCCAGCTGATATTTTGATTTATTGTGGAGATGAGGTCTCGCTGCCCAGATGGGTCTCGGACCTGCAGACTCAGGCAATCCACTTACTTCAGCCTCCCTAAGGCGCGGGATACAGGCTGAGCCACCGAGCCCAGCATGTTTTTTATTTATTGTGATTCATTCATTTATTTCCTCTTCTTTTGCCTTCATTCATTCGATTATTCGCTTTTTAAAATGTTTTTTATTATGATTCATTCACTCATTCGCTTTTTTAAATGTTTATTATGATTCATTCATTTATTTCATCTCCTTTTACCTTCATTCCTTCGCTTTTTAAAATGTTTTTTATTTATGATTCACTCATTTATTTCATCTCCTTCTTTTACCTTCATTCATTCATTCACTTTTTAAAATGTTTATTATGATTCATTCATTTCATCTCCTTTTACCTTCATTGATTCATTCATTCACTTTTTAAATGTTTTTCATCTATTATGATTCATTCACTTATTTCATCTCCTTTTGCCTTCACTCATTCATTCACTTTTTAAAATGTCTTTTATTTATGATTCATTCATTTATTTCCTCTCCTTTACCTTCATTCATTCATTCACTTGCTTTTTTAAATGTTTTTATTTATTATGATTCATTCATTTATTTCATCTTCTTTCACCTTCATTCATTCATTCATTCGCTTTTTAAAATGTTTTTTATTTATTGTGATTCATTCATTTATTTATCTCCTTTACCTTCATCATTCATTTATTTGCTTTTTAAAATGTTTTACTGTGATTCATTCATCTCATCTCCTTTCTATACCTTCATTCATTCGCTTTTTAAAATGTTTTTTATTTATTGTGATTCATTCATTTATCTCCTTTACCTTCATCATTCATTTATTTGCTTTTTAAAATGTTTTATTGTGATTTATTCGTCTCATCTCCTTTTTATACCTTCATTCATTCGCTTTTTTAAATGTTTTTTGTTTATGATTCATTCATCTCCTTTTTCCTTCATTCATTCACTCGCTTTTTTAAATGTTTTTTATGTATTTTGATTCAGTCATTTATTTTATCTCCTTTACCTTCATTCATTCATTCGCTTTTTAAAATGTTTTATTATGATTCATTCATTTGTCTCATCTCCTTATACATTCATTCATTCATTCATTCGTTTTAAATGTTTTTATTTATTATGATTCATTCACTTAGCTCATCTCCTTCTTTTACCTTCATTCATTCATTTGCTTTTCAAAATGTTTTTCATTTATTATGATTCATTCATTTATTTCATCTCCTTTACCTTCATTCATTCATTTGCTTTTCAAAATGTTTTTCATTTATGATTCCTTCATTTATTTCATCTCCTTCTTTTACCTCTATTTCATATTATTCATCTATTTATTTACACTACTGATTGCTATTTACAATGATTGTTGATTGATTTAATCCATATATACATATATCAGGAATGGGTGCCCAATCCAAATCTTTGTTTTTTTTAATCTTTAAATTTTTTTATTTTAAAATTGTGGGGTGCAATTCAGCATTGGGTATACCAGTATTCATTGTGCAGGGACCCTTGTGGATGAGTTGTGTCCCATTCCAAATTTCACAAGGCTTATTTATTTATTCATTTATTATTACTTATTCTTTTTTAACCTTTTACTATTTATCTAATATTATTTATTTATTTATTTGATTACTTATATTACTTGTTATTATCTGCTTCTCTATTCCATAGTTTTTAATTTATTGTTATTTATTCATTAATTTTAATTTTATTTTATTATTTATTGGCTAATTTGCTTATATTACTTATTATAATTATTATTCATCTACTTCTTCTATACACACACACGTTGAGTATTGGTTGCAAATCCCAATTTTCACAAGGGTTATTTATTTATTCATTTATTGTTACTTATTCATTCATTTTTTTTTTTTACCTTTCACTGTTTATTTAATATCATTTATTTGGTTGCTTATTTATATTACTTGTCGTTGTTATTATCTGCTTCTCTATTCCATACATATTTTTATTGATTGTTGTTGCTTATTCTTTCGTTTTTATTTTTATGTTTTGTTATTTATTGACTCATTTGCTTATGTTATTGTTATTATTATTATTAGTTATCTACTTATTCTATATACACATGCACACATGTTGGGGATGGGTTGCAAATCTCAATTTTCACAAGGGTTATTTATTTATTTTTATTTTCTAATTTCCTCATCGTTGTTGTTGTGATGAGGTCTCACGATGTCACCTAGGCTGGTCTTGAACTCCTGGGCTCAAGCGTATTTTCTTCCAGGTTGGAGTCTCACTCTGTCACCCAGGTGAGAGTGCTGGGACATGAGAGTGCAGGGCCACCATCACCTCGACCTGGACCTGCTGGAATCAGACGATCTTTCCGCTTCAGCCTCCCAAGTAGCTGAAATGACAGGTGCATGCCACGATGTGCAACTAAGTTTTTGATTTATTACAGTAGACGAGGTCTCGATAAGTTGCCCGGGCTGGTCTCGAACCCACGGGCTCAGGCCATCCTCTTGCCTCGGCCTCCCAAAGTGCTGGGATGACGGGCATGAGCCAATGTACCTTGCTTGGAAAGGCTCAGTGTGTCAGGCCTGTCTTCCCAGCATTTTGGGAGACTGAAGTGAGAGGATGGCCTGAGTCCGCGGGTTCGAGACCAACCTGGGCAACAAGGTGAGACCTCATCTCTACAATAAAAATTGAAAAAAATTTAGCTAGCTGTGGTAGCGTGCATGATTCTGGCTACTTGGAAGTTTGAGCGGAAGGATCGCCGGAGTCCAGCAGGTTGAGGCTGGGGTGGCCAGGAACGTGCCACTGCCCTCCAGCCTGGGCAACAGAGTGAGACGCCAACCCAAAAAACCCCAAAAAAACAAAAATTGGGCAGTGGGGGGAGCCAGCCACGTGAATGTGCTGGTGGGCGATCGCCACACCGTCGCCTTATTTGGACTATCCAGGTGTAAATTCAAGGTCATTGGGAGCTTGTTGTCAAGGTCATGGGCAGTTTGTATAACCATGCCCACACCCCATTCTGTTCATCACAGGACATCCAAGATATCAAGACAAGGTGCTGGAGCCAAGGCCCGTGACTTTGCCGGGGAGTGCCCTTAACACCGAGAAGACGAGTGACTGACCTGCTAAAGACCAGCCAGGCTCGGTGGCTCAGCCTGTAATTCCACGCTTTGGGGGGCTGAGGTGAGTGGATTACCTGAGCCCACGGGTTCGAGACCCACCTGGGCAACTTGATGAGACCTCATCTCTACAATAAATCAAAAAATTAGCTGGGCATTGTAGCATGCCTCTGTAGTTCCAGCTACTTGGAAGGCTGAGGGGGAAGGATCGCCGGAGCCCAGCAGGTCGAGGCTGCGGTTGCCGGGAGCGGCAACTGCACTCCAGTCTGGGCGACAGAGTGAGACTCCATTTCAAAAAAAAAAAAGACATCCTAAAGACCCCTCTTTGGTTTTGAGAGGACGTAACACGGAGCCCAGCTATTCCACGAGCAACCATATTAACATGGCGTGGATCTGTCGTATTGCTCTAGCATTTCGCTTTTCCCTCTAATCGCTGGACAGAGACAGAGTCTGTTTCTCAGAGGTCGCTATGGATTGTGACTTTCTGACTCCTTCCCAGCTTGTTTCATTCGCTCACACCTGTCATCCCAGCCCTTCGGGATGCCTCGGCAAGAGGATGCCCTGAACTCAGGGATTCAAGACCATAATCTCAGCACTTTGGGAGGTCATGGCAAGAGGATTGCTTGAGGTTAGGGGTTCAAGACCAGCCCAGGCAACTTGTCATGACCTCGCCAGCTACAATAATCAGGTCAACCTAATTAGCTGTTGGTGACCTTGGGGACACAGAACTCGTCAACACAGACCTCGTCAACACGACAGCTGTCATGGGACCAACCCAACCATCTGCCTGCCGTCCGTCACCTGATGTCAGGACCTGTGTCTACCTGCCCTCCGTGAGGAGGTGGGGTGGACCACTACCCAACCTTAATAACCTGTCCTGTCGCTTTCAATAACAACTCTCACACGATTCTTCTGCAAACTGCTTTAATCCCAGGCTATTACATAGTTGTCTCAGCTGCCTCAGCTGTCTCAGCCGCTTGTTTCTCTTTCCCGTGACCTTAAATCTAGTATCTCTGCCAATCAATTAAGGTAACGTGGCACACACCAATAGGCCTGCGAGAGAGGAATGTATGCCGACATCCTTTAGTTGCCTAATTAGGGCTTGTTTTGTCTTGAGGTCTGGCCGCTTCGGGCGCCATGTTAGGGCGGAGGCGCTCCACAGCTCCCCCTTTTTTATTTGTTTTGGCAGGAGAGGGTAGTGGTCACAGCCCCCATATGACAAGGACCATGTAAGACAGTCTATCTCGCGCGTGTAATCGCCAGACCGACTGCCCACCTGTCCGACACCGATTTTCTGGGGATGGGAAAGGCGATGTCAACCCATATGCAGCTGGACATGCCCTCCACGGGATAACTCCTCCTGGGCCCCCGTGTGCAGTACTATTCTCACATCCTGCCCTGCTCTTATTGCCCTAGCGCGGCAACCCAGACCTGAGGGGATTGATCCACCTCCATGGCAGCAAAGGCCTGCGCTAGTAGCGCACGGTCACGTGCATTGCATCGATGCATACGGCAGAGACAATAGAGGCACAGGACACAACAAGAGAATAACAAAAGGGCCATAGAACCCATTCCCGCCCACTCTTTAAGATGGTATGCTGCCTGGGCGATCCAGGAGGCCAAGGTTTGAGCGACGACTGAATCTACTCTGGTGGAGTTGACGCTGATGATTTCACGACGTAGAGCCTCCGTCAGGTTGTCGAACTCTTGGGACCAATTACCTAAAAGATGGAGGGAAAGCTCTCGAGAGAGGTTAGCAGCAATAGTCATATTGTGGTATGGAATGCCGGTTACGCATAAAGCAATAGTGTGCCATTCACACCCTATTTGCACCATGCGCCAGAGAATATCTACTTGTTCTTGTACCACGTCAACTCTTTGGTTTAAGATCACAATGCCGCCACGCAAGTGACTGTTAATATTACTTTGGGTGTTTAATGCCGCAGCAACAGTGGAAGACAAGGTGTTTAAAGGGGTGGCGGTCTGTACTGTGGTACACATGGCACAGTGGTTCAGCCTATAATCCCACACCATTGGGAGGCTGAGGCGAGTGGATTGCCTGGGCCCGCGGGTTCGAGACCCACCTGGGCAACTTGGCAAGACCTCACCTTTACAATAAATCAAAAAATTAGCCGGGCATGGTAGCACATGCCTGTAGTTCCAACTATTTGGAAGGCTGAGGCGGAAGGATCACCCAAACTGGGGTGCAGTGGCCTCTCCTGGCCACTGCAGCCTTGATCTGCTGGGCTCCGGTGATCCTTCCACCTCAGCTTTCCAAGTAGCTAGAATTACAGGTGCACACTACCACGCTCGGCTAATTTTTTGATTTATTGTAGAGACGAGGTCTCACCAAGTTACCCAGTTGGGAATTGAACCCACAGGCTCAGGCAATCCACTCACCTCAGCCTCCCAAGGTGCAGCATTACAGGCTGAACCACCGAGCCTGGCTTGTAATTTTTTTTAGTTGGAATCTAACACTTACCCAGTCTGGAGTGTAGTGGCACACTCACAACCCCTGCAGCCTCAATTTGGTGTGCTCAAGTGATCCTTCTGCCTCAATCTTCCAAGTAGCTGAAATTACAGGTGCACACCAGCATGCCAGCTAATTTTTTTATTTATTGTAGAGACAAGGTCTCACCAAGTTGCCCAGGCTGGTCTTGAACCCCTGACCTCAGGCAATCCTCTCACTTTGGCATCCCAAAGTGCTGAGATCTGGGCTCGGTGGCTCAGCCTGTCATCCCAGTATGTTGGGAGGCTGAGGCCAGTGGATTGCCTGAGCCCACGGGTTTGAGACCCACCTGGGCAACTTGGTGAGACCTCATCTCCACAATAAATAAAAAAAGTAGCCAGACGTGGTAGCCCACGCCTATAGTTTCAACTCTGTGGAAGGATCACTGGAGTCCAGTAGGTCAAGGCTGCTGTGGCCGGGAGCATGCCACGGCACTCCAGTCTGGGTCAGAGTGAGTCTCCCAACTCAAAAAAAAAAGTGCTGGGATTATAGGCTTGAGCCAACGTGCCCAGACTCTAATTTACTTTTTAAATGGATTGTCTTTCTTGGAATCTTACTCTGTCACCCAGGCTGGGGTTCAATGGCATGCTCATGGCCACCAAAGACTCAATTTGCTGGGCTCAGGCAATCCTTCTGCCCAATGTCCCAAGTAGCTGGAACTATAGGTGCATGTCACCATGTCCAGATAAGTTTTTGATTTATTGTAGTGATGAGGTCTCGCCAAATTGCCCAGGCTGGTCTTGAACCCCTGACCTCAAGCAATCCTCTCACCTCCACCTCCCAAAGTGCTGGGATTATAGACTTGAGCCACCGCGCCTAGGCTCTAATTAACTTTTTTTTTTTCCTTTTTTTTTTGAGCTGGAGTCTCACTCTGTTGCCCAGACTGGAGTGCAATGACCGCTCCTGGCCACCGCAGCCTCGACCTGCTGGGCTCCAGCGATCCTTTCACCTCAGCCTTCCAAGTAGCTGGAACTACAGGCTCATGCTACCACGCCCAGCTAATTTTGGATTTATTGTAGAGATGAGGTCTCGCCAAGTTGCCCAGGCTAGTCTCAAACCCTCCAGCTCAGGCAATCCACTCATCCTGGTCTCCTAAAGTGCTGAGATTACAGCGTGAGTCAGACCCTGGCCTAGTTACATTTCAATGAATACTTTGCATGTTTGTTCTCAACTGAAGAATACACTGAAGTCATTTTGTAGAATTAACATACTTCATTTTATTGATTTTATTGGGCCAATTTGTTCAGATAATTGTAAAATTTGATAAGTCATGGGGTTCCTTTGACTTTGTCTATATTGTTCTGTCTATCAAAGGGAACAGAAACAAGACACTTTTGGGTGTGTAATAAATGTTTCATAATTAACTATATATATATATATATTTGAGTTGGAGTCTCACTCTGTTGCCCAGACTGGAGGTCAGTGACATGTTCATGGCACCCAGCCTCATCCTACTGGGCTCTGGTGATCCTTCCACCTCAGCCTTCCAAGTAGCCAAAACTACAGGCATGCACTATGACGCCTGGTTAATTTTTGATTTATTGTAGCGACAAGGTCTCGCCAGGTTGCCCGGGCGGGTCTCAAACCTGCAGGCTCAGGCAATCCACATGCCTTGGCCTCCCAAATTACTGGATTTACACACTGAGCCACCAAACCTGGCAAATATTTTTCTTAGAGGGTGCTGGTGGCTGTACGTAAGAGACTGAAGATACTCAGAGACATAAAATGCCATTGATTCTGCATGTGGATTCTACATAAACACTCCACTAACATACTTCATACGTTATGTGTATTACAAATTGTATTTTTACAATAATGTAAACAAATTAGCCCAGAAAGATAAAACCAAATACTGCGTGTTCTCACATATAATTGAGGGCTAAATACTGGGTTCACAGAGACGTCAAGATGAGAAAAGCAAACACTGAGGAGTGGTGAAGGGGGAGGGAGGGAGCCAAGCCTTGAAAAACTGCTTATTGGGCACCATCTTCCCTGTTTGGGTGGTAGGTTTAACAGAAGCTTAAATCTCACCACCACACAATATACCCAAAATCCTGCACAGGAATCCATTGAATTCAAAACAGAAAACAAATAGAAAGTCATGAAAAAGGAAGTATATCTTTATTGTTCGTTAAATGAAAGTGAGCCACCACAAAGTTCTTTCTTGCCATCTTCACCATGAGAAGATGAGGATGAGATGGGAGAGGAGAGCCTGGTCTTGCTGTCTTGGTTGACAGAGGTGGAAGAGATAAAAGGGAGGCAGGAGAGACTGCACACTTGGTGCAGCTTTCAGAAACCCGTCTTAATTTCTGTCTAATGCTTTTACATTTTCATTTTTCAAAAATGGTTTCCATATGGCACCCATTCTGTCTCTGCTATATGCTTTAGTTTTAGTGTGCTATAGTAGAAAGTTACCTGTTATAAAAGATTTGAAAAGCAATCTATAATCAGAACACTTCTGCCAGCTTGTGTAATGCTGAATTGCTTTTTGGCACTGCGGATTTGTTGTCTTTTTCTTTTTGTCAGTCTTGTAGTCACCCAGGTTGGAGTGCAGTGACAGGCTAATGGCCACTGCAGCCTTTGCCTGCTGGGCTCAAACCTTCCCCCCTTAGCCTCCTGAGTCCCTGGAACCACAGGCATGTGGCACCATGCCTAACTAATATTTTGATTTATTGTAGAGGCTGTTCTTGTACACCTGGACTCAGACAATACTCTCACCTCAGCCTCCCAATTGCTGGGATTACAGGCATCAATCACCACACTCAACCTCTTCTCTGTCTTCTTTCTAGTCACTTGCCAATGTTAGAAACACTCCCCTCCATTAAGTCCTCTGCTGCTAACTCCTCTGGTATGGTGCTTGTTAGCTGATGAATGTCTTCAAGATCTATATCTTGAGACCCTTTCCTCTCCCCCTTTTTGCCATATACACACTTTCTTTCTCTGATTTCCTTGATTGGCTCAAGAAAGCCCAACTACTCATATGGAGAGAGCAGTAATACATGGTGTGTTAAGCAAAATCTCACAACACTTGCTTTTAATCACTCAGTATTTTTCATGAATAAAGGTAATTTGAAATACTTTCCAAGAATGCAAAAAATACCTGAGAGAATTTATTGTCAATTGCAGATTCTTCTGGTTTTTTTTTTTTGTTGTTGTTGTTGTTGTTTTGATTTGGAGTCTCACTCTGTCACCCAGACTGGAGTGCAGGGGCTTTTCCCAGCCACCACAGCCTCGACCTGCTGGGTTCTGGCGATCCTTCCACCTCAGCCTTACACGTAGCTGGAACTACAGGGCACACACTACCACACCCAGCTAATTTTTTGATGTGTTGTAGAGATGAGGTCTCGCCAAGTTGCCCAGGTGGGTCTCGAACCCACAGGCTCAGGGAGTTCACTCACCTCAGACTCCCAAAGCACTGGGATTATAGACTGAGCCACCAAACCCGGTCCACATCAGTTTTTAAAATGTTGACATATAATCAAAGTGTATTTCACACATTTTATGTAAATAGATTAGCAAATTTGGTGCCTCCTAAATAATTTTATTAATGGCAGAATAATTTGGTTTTTAGAACATTATCCATCACTAACTAATTAAAATGTGATTGGCTTCCAGTTGCTAATTTCATTGGTTACTCTTTTATCACAGTTGATTTGTGTTAAAGGCTTCAGTTCATAGACATTAACTGTAAAGACTGAATCCTCAGAAGGGATCGGTCATCTCTCCCTGAAATGTGTGAGATGGGTGGCTTCAGGAACCAACACACTGGAAGACAAAGTCTCCTCTGGAATCATGTGTGAGCTTCAGTTTCCGGGAGACACAAGGCCCATCTTGGCTTCCTTGGCAGTGGTTTTTTTTCCCATATATGTCCTGTTTTACTTTTTAAACCTTTTTTTTGCCTTGATTTCTGTGTATTTTTGTTTGTTTTGAGTTGGAGCCTAACTCTGTTGCCCAGTCTGGAGTACAGTGGCACGCTACCAGCCACTGAACCATCAACCTGCTGGGCTCCAGCAATCTTTCTGCCTCAACCTTACAAATAGCTGAAACTATAGACATGCGCTACCATGATCGGCTGATTTTTGATTTGTTGTAGAAATGAGGTGTCACCAAGTTGCCGTGGGCTCAGGCAATCAACTCGTCTCAGCATCCTAAAGTTCTGGGATTACAGAGTGAGCCACTGAGCCCGAACCTCAGTATGTTTTAAAGCAAACATCACACTTGTTTAGTTTCCTGGTCTTTTTGCTATACAATGCCACTTGTTTTCTTTTCAGACTTTTAACGGATTTTTCAATTATTCTTCCATGCAAGAAATTGCCTACAGGACAAAAACAGATAGTGTCTATATTAGTGTGATATTCAATTTATCAACTACTAGAGGATTGTTGACTTAATGATACTGTTGAATCTTCCTGCCAAAGCATATAGTATATTTATTTTGTATTTGTACTATTTTTGCAAGTATTGTGGAAATATTTTACACTACTTTCTAATTAATTGAATTTTGTAAAATATAATTTTGTTCAGAAGTGCCATAATATGTCTTTAACTTCAACTTCAACATGATAATATAACATTTTTAATTCCTTTTTTTGAGTTGGAGTCACTCTGTTGCCCAGGCTGGCATGCTGTATTATGCTCACGGCCACCACAGCCTCAATCTGCTGGGCTAAGGTGATCTTTTTGCCTCAGTCTTCCAAGTAGCTAGAAATACAGGCACACGCTACCACACCTTGTTAATGTTTTGATTTATTGAATAAAGAAAGTCTCACAAAGTTGCCTAGGCTGGTCTCCAATCCCTGAGGTCAGGCAATCCTCTCACCTTGGTTTCCCAAATTGTTGGCATTACAGGCTTGAGCCACCATGCCCAGCCCCCTGTAGATTCTATTAATGTAAATATTAGTATTGATGGATTCCTGAAAGTGGAATCTCATTTTATTTCTGGCACGAAGGGCACTTAATCATTATGTGATGTCCTAATGTGCTGACAATGTTTCCAATAATCATTGCATTTATATTAGAATGTGATTTTTCTACAAGAAAATATATGAAATTGATAGTATGCAATATTGTGTGTGGAGGTTTTCCTCAGCCAAGTAAACCACATTTTTAAAGTTTTCTAATATCTTCTCACTGGATATAATCTGGCATTTTTACTTTTCTGTAGATAATTCCATGGCCACATCCCGAATGTCTACATACCCTGAAAACAACAAGACATACTTACCAAGTGGCCATGGGCAGAATTGTTAACTGCAGGAAAAAAAAGAGAGTGAAAGGTTTAACTTTTATGACAATGAAAATATCGGATTTTTTTTTTTTTTTTGAGTTGGAGTCTCACTCTGTCGCCCAGACTGGAGTGCAGTGCTGCTCCTGGCCACCGCATCCTCGACTGCTGGACTCTGGTGATCCTTCCACTCAGCCTTCCAAGTAGCTGGAACTACAGGGACACGCTACCACACCCGGCTAATTTTTGATTTATGGTAGAGATGAGGTCTCGCCAAGTTGCCAGGCGGGTCTCGAACACGCGGGACCGGCAACCACTCACCTCAGCCTCCCAAGCACAGGATTACAGGCTGAGTAACCAAACCTGGCTTAACACATAAGTATTCTATAATGTATTCTTTATATTTGAGGAAATGGAATGAAACAGGATTCACTCAGCTAGTGCAGACAATATACTTTTTTGAAACAATATAAATTTAGGCACAAACACAGGTGTGTACATTTTGTAGGACTGTATGTCCATCACACAGGACAAGTAGTATATATTGCTCAGATAAAAGACTTAGAGTTAGAAGGAGCACTGCACATTTTTTGTGTACAACATGGAAATGAAGTGTAAAAAAGCAAAATCTGATTTAGGAGATCTGGGGTAAAACGTGAGATACTACCATTTGTTTTTGAGTTGAACTCTCATTCTGTCACCCAGACTGGAGTGCAGTTGTTACTCCAGGCCACTGCAGCCTCGACCTGAGGGGCTCGGGTGATCCTTCCACCTCAGCCTGCCAAGTAGCTGAAAATACAGGCAGGCACTACCATTCCCGGCTAATTTTTGATTTATTGTAATGATCAGGTCTCGCCCAGATGCCCAGGTGGGTCTTGACCCTGCGGGCCCTGGCAATCTACTCACCTAGGCCTCCCAAAGTGCTGGGATTACAGGCTGAGCCAAGAGGCCAGATGCTTTTTTTCTTTTAGTTTGGGTCTCTGTCATCGTTTCTGGCATGCAGTTCCTTAATCAAAGCTTACTACAGCCTCTACCTCCTTGGCTGAACAGATTCACTCTGCTTAGCCTCCTGAGTGACTGGGTGTACTAAAATGCACAAGCACACCAGACTAGGTTTTTGATATGGAGTAGAGACGATGACTGGCTATATTTCCTAGGCTGATCTCAAACCCTTGTGCTCCATATATCCTTCTGCCTCAGCTTACTAAAGAGCTGGAATGACAAGCATGAGAAACTATTCACGCTCTGACTTTCTGCACTGCTAACAAGCTTACCGGCGATGCCAATGCTTCCGGCCAAAAGAAATATTTTGTCAAACATCTGCCAAGTGACAGAGCTTGGGTTTATCTCAGTTTATCTGACAAGAATGAGAACCTAGCCGGGCTCAGTGGCTCAGCCTGTAATCCCACGCCTTTGGGAGACTGAGGTGAGTGGATTGCCTGAGCCCGTGGGTTTGAGACCACCTGGGTAACTTGGCAAGACCTCGTCTCTACAATAAACCAAAAATTAGCTGGGCGTGGTAGTGCGTGCCTGTAGTTCCAGCTACTTGGAATGCTGAGGCAGAAGGATCGCTGGAGCCCAGCAGGTCTGAGGTTGCAGTGGCTGGGAGCAGCCACTGCACTCCAGTCTGGGTGACAGAGTGAGACTCCAGCTCAAACAAAAAAAAATGAGAACCTTCTGTTTTCTTTTTTCCTACAATTTCTTGTGGGGTACTGACACCAGTTTAATTTCTTTTTTGACTCAGAGTCTTACTCTGTTACCCAGATGGAGTGCAGTGGCACTTTCATGGTCACCACAGCCTTGACCTGCTGGGCTCAGGTGATCCTTCCAACTCAGACTTCCAAGTAGCTGGAAATAGAGGTGCGCTAACACATGTGGCTAATTTTATGAGGTCTCTCCAAATTGCCTGGGCTGTTCTCAAACCCATGAGCTCGGGCAATCCACTTGCCTTGGCCTCCCAACGTGCTGGGATACAGGTTGAGACACTGAGCCCAGTCTCTCACATAATTTTCTGTAAATGCAGTCAATACAGTACATGTGCTAATGAAAAAAAAAACTTATGGAGCAAGTAATACTTACTAGGGTTGGTAAAAATGGCCCACTAACCTGGATGCAGTGGCTCATGCCTATAATTCCAGCTCTTTGGGAGCCCACATATTCGAGATCAGCCTGGGTAACTTGGTAAAAACTCATCTCTATAATAAAACTAAAATTAGCCAGGCATAGTTGCACGTGCCTGTGGTTCTAGCTACATGGAAGTCTGAGGTGGAAGAATCACCAGGATCAGCAGGTCAGGCTGTGGTGACCACAAGAGTGCCACTGCACCACAGTCTGGGTGACAGAGTGAGACTCTGAATAATAATAAAAAGAAAACCAAGAGACCAAGACTATTCACTTCACAGGACCTTGGATGGATTTCGAGTCTATAATATAAGTGATTGAGCCAGGGATCGTGGCTCTCGCTTGTAATCCCAACATTTTGGCAGGTGGAAATGAGAAGACTGCCTGGGGCCCGGGGGTTAAAACACCGGGGAAGTTGAAAAGAATTTCTTCTACAATAAATTAAAAATAAAATTAGCCAGGTTGGTGCCATGGCTGTATTCTAGCTACCTGCTAGCTGTGGAACCACGAGATTGATGCTATACTCCCATTTGGGTGAAAAGGTTTTAAAAAAAAAAAAATAAATTCTCAGTGATGTATCACATAACAAAGACTGAGTATTTTTCCATAAAGTTGACCCTGAAATTATTCAGAATATAAAAAAAGTGACTCTTTTGGGACACAACCATGGGAGGGGAGGACAAAATATCAAAAAGGTACCAAACTTTACATGTACCAAAATTGTTCCCTACATTTTAAATAAAAATATAGAAAAAAAAAAGAAATAAAGAGAATAGAAAACCGGGTTTCCCAGAATGAGGACAATTCAACCCAAATTTCTATTCCATACTAATATTTCATTTTCGTTTTTAGAAAAATCACATTTGATAGAAATGTAAAATTATTAAAACATTGTGTCAGCAATTGCAACTTACATCATGATCAATCTCCCTTTTGTCAGGAAAGAATGGAGTCGGATTTGGAATCCATCAATACAATTAGTCCTTACAGAATCAATGAGAAAGTATATGATCATTTAACAGATAAAATATTGTACACTTTTAGAAAACAAGTATAATTTATAAATCAACGGGGGATAAGGAAGTAGTATATAATATTTTTGAAACACATGAAAACAGTAGAAATAAAAAGTAATAAAAATATGTTTTGGGAAAGAAAGTTTAAATGGTTCACTAAGTTGATATCCTCTAATCAGTTTAAAATTGAGCCTGATAATGACATGACCCCAGCTATTTTTGTTTTTGAAAAAAAAAAACTTTTTTGACAAAAGAACATTTAAATTGGAAATCCATAAAATCTGAAAAAATAGGATGATATTATACATAAAAGGACTAGGAAAGTAAACATGTGATAGTATTTTTTAAAAAATTGAGAAATCAAGGGAATAAAAAGTTTAAAAGAAAAAAAATATATGAAAATGACTATAAAATAAAGCCACGTGGTGGAAGAGAATATGACCTTGCTGTTTCTCCTGGAGACTGAAGCTTACACATGGGAGAGACTTTGTCTTCCAGTGTTTTTGCTTCTTGCAGGTCTTCCCACCCATGTTAGGAGAGATGCCCAGCCTTCAGACTGTCAAGTCTTGGGTCAGGTCTATCACAGTAAGCCTTAATTCAAAGAGTTCTGATAAAGAGTAGCCATTTTATGCAATGGAAGACCAATCAATATTAAGCCAGTGAGGGATAATGTTCTAAAACCAGATATTTTCCATTTGTCATTTAGGAAGCACGAATTGTTATTTTAATAAAATGGTGAAACTAACTTTTATTTATCTAAATATTAAAATCCAATGTTGCCTTAAAAAGTGTCTGTAACTCAGTGTCCACCATAAGTTGATTCTCCCTCATTATGTCCTTACTCTTTACTTCCATTTTTCTTCATACAGAAGTATGACTTGTCTTCTTAAAGTATGTTCTTAGAAGCTGCTCTTGGTAATCAAACCTCTCAGGTATTTTTTTTGGGAAAATATTTCTTTTTTCCTATTCTTAAACATCCAATTCTCCCTTTAATAATCTTTATACAGAGGGTTAATACTAGTTTGCTTTTTTCAAGAAACACAAGTTTGGGAAAATACCTTATTTCTTTTAGGTTTTGTTTTAATTTAATTCATTTATATATTTCTTTTTAGAATTTATATACAAAATTTTTTTTTTGAGTGCCATCTCTCTGCCACCCAGGCTAGAGTTCAGTGCAGATTAGGCTCAACCTATGGGTTCAGGCAATTCTTCCCCTAACACACGCAGAAACTCGGGATAGCATACATACACTACACCACACCCCAAAAAATTTTGTCATTTTTTATAGATATGAGTTGCCCATACTGCTCTCAAACCTCTGGGTTCAAGAGTTCCCCCACCTCACACAAAGTTTTGGGGAATACAGTCCTGATCACCATGCCTTGCCCCTCACTCTTTTAGGTTTTTTCTTTGTGGTATCAGAGTTTACTAATATTGCTTTTAATACGTTTTTTTTTTATTTTTGAACATTTTTTTAAATTTGGGAAATTTTTGTCTGGTTATTTTACAAACTCTTATCAACAAATCTTTGGAATGCCCTTTTATTTTATTTTTCCACATATTTTACTCAAACCACTACATAAATGTTTGAGAAATGTTTCATATTTTACATTCAAGTCACCATTTATGTAGAACTGTAACCATAAGTTTTATCACTTGAACTTTGACCTTTGAGTATATAAATTGTGCTCAATATTTCCACGCAATAGTACAGTTATCAGCTCAATCTAATTTTATATTTATCTTACATTTAATTTGATTTTTTATTTCATAATTATTGCTTGGCGTTTTCCAAAAAGGCTAGTAAAGTTATACTGTTTTTTTTCCACATCTATTTTTCTCACTGTACTGTTACCATGAAGAACATGGTTTGACCTGCATAGGTCCACTTTTTTTCAAAAATACACTGGAATTTTTTTTTGAAATTTGTGATCATTTAAAAGAAATGAAAGAACCACGTTTAGAAATATACTTTAGCCGGGTGGTTCAGCCTTTTATCCTGCCTTTGGGGGCTGAGGTGAGTGGATTGCCGGGGGTTTTGAGATCCCTTGGGCAGTGAGACCTATCTCTACAATAAATCAAAAAAAAAATTTTACCTTTAAGGGCCATTGGAAGGACAAATTCGGGAAGGGGTATATTCTGCCTAATTTTACTTTAAAAATGCCCTAAAAGATAAAAATTTTTATCATACAAAGGTAAACATAATTTATGCACTTACAGGGTATACATGGAAAACCCATCAGCAGTTGGAAAATGTGTAAATAAATGTAAATATGCAGTATTAACTCATAACAGCATAAAATTAGCTATGACACAAAGTGTATCATTCAAAAATTTTTGGGGACCACTTCCTGCTGCCAGGTGATTAATGCGTTTGTGAGATTCTTTTCAACCCATGTGATGTTAATGTTTCCATATAAACATTTGTCTCTCCAGAGTGAACCAAGGAAATTACAAAGAATCATTGTATTTATGGCAAAACAGGGGAAAAGGGGAAGGGGATAAAAAAAATTTTGAAGTATTCCAGAGCCAGAAACCCACACCACAGGAGTTAAGGGCAGATGACTTGGGGGTACAAGTGCTTCCAACACAGTGCCAGATGACTAGAAAGGAAACAAGAAACTGGGCATGGTGACTCATGCCATATTCCAGAACTTTGGGAGGCAAAGTACAGCAGACTGTTTTAGTCTAGGGCTTCCAGGCCAGCCTGAGCAACTTGGTGAGACTTTGTCTTAACAATGAATTCATTAGTTGGCTGGGCATGATGGCAAACTTTTGTGACACCAGCTACTCAGAGGCTAAAGGAGAAAAAAGCCTGATACCATCTTGAGGCGGGAGTGCCATGGATTTTCCACTGTATTCCACCCCGGGCATCAGAGTAAAAACCCACCTAATATTAAGTTTTACAAAGTCAGGTTCAGAAAGTTAGGTCTTATAATTATACCCTGTATTATTAAATAATCAAAATGACACTAACAAAAAAAAAAAAAAGGAAGAAAATATGCCTAAAAAAAAAGGATCACTAGAAACACCCTTTCCCATAAGTTACTCAATAGTATATAGTCAATATCCCTACAATCTTGGTAAGATAGAAAAATAACACTTATGGCAACATAAAAATTTATTGTGTGGAAACAAATTTAAATACTTTATAAAAAATTTGTTCTTTAAAAACCAAAAAATTTTACATACCTAAATAAACCTTCAAATTTCACTGTATGCAGAACCAGTTACAAAATTCAAGCTTTTCTGTTCTTTTGATATTTGATCCATGTGGAAAGCTTTCTTCAGTTTTAAAAACTGAATCTGATTATTTACTAAACAAAATTTTTAATATATACATTTTAAGAGAATAATTATCTTTGCTTGATGTCTATGAAAATTTTTTTTATATTATATCAAATTACACTAGGTTGTAAGTATTAATAAAAAAAAAATGCATCAAGATATTAATGTTCGGGCCTCATTTTCTCATTTGCATGTAAGTAGAAAGACAAATGATTTCTAAAACTCTAAATGATTCTTTGTCATTTATTTCCAAAGAAAAATGTTATCCTGAGCACTCACCTCATTCCGAACTTACAATAATGCTTAATGTAGCCACAAAAAACCTCTTCTTCATCTTTTAAAGGAGATTACATATCAGTGTTCTTCATCCTCCATGAAAAACATGGATGAGGCGATGACCTACTATACAGGGACATTTCATAGCTAAAAATACCAAAAATGACCCCATGCCTTTACAAAAAACACTACAATGAAGGCATAGCATCAGGGAAATTGATTACATCAATATTGTTGCTTTTTGAAATATCCTAAAATTCTGTCAAAAAAACCCAAAAATTATACAGAGAATAATTATGCTTTCCTAAAAAACAAAAAAAACCATCCCCAATGCCACTCAATATTTGATATTTATTTCAACTTGCCCTTTCAGAAATAAGCTTCCATATAAATTGCTCTGTAAGTTTTCAGCCCGAATACCCTAGTATTTCCAATGGATATATTTGAACAAAGGCCAGTCCACATTCTTTAAATTTGTAATTCTCTCAATGCACAGTCTAATGTCAAATAAAGTTTTTGCTGGTTAATGTCTTTAGAATGTTTTACATTTAACTTTTAAAAGATCTGGGTTTGAGTAAAGATAAGGTACTCTTTAAAACTGAAAATTCTCCCCAAAGTCTCTTTGTTTATACTGATATATGATTTTCCAGTCATTAGAGATACTGAAATTTAAGTATAAATTGTTGTTGAGAAAACTTGGAATAACAGTGAAAGGTTTCCCATTCTGCCCACTATAGGGAATCCCAAATATAGAGGGCCATATGTCAACCAAATATTGAAGAGAGCTAAAGGCTTTATCTCATTCCTCTCTTTATATATTTCATCTCAGTATGGATCTCATAGTCCAGCTATTTAATGAGAAAAAAAGGCTTACCATGTTTTTCCATTTGTAGATTTCCAGTATGGATATTATGTGTCAGCAAACCCTTGTGGAGTGAATGCTTTTTCACATTCTTACTTTGTGGGGTTTTTTCCCAGTATAAAGCTTATTTTAAAAATTTTAGGAGGAAAAAACTTTGCCACATTCTTCATTTGTAGGTTTCTCTCCACTGGCCTCATATAATTGCAAACTTTGAGAGCAAAAGGCTTTGCCACATTCCTCATTTTGTGGGGTTTTTTCCAGTTTTATGGAAAAAATTTTCCCTTTTAATTTGTTTTCCAAATAAACTTAAAGGGTATAAAGGTAAAAATTTTTCCACATTTTCACATTTGTAGGGTTTTTCTCCGATGGATGGTCTTGCCAGCAAATTTTTTAAAGGAAAGATTTTGCCAATTTTTTACATTTAGGTTTTCCCCAGTATGGAGGGCTTATGCCAGCAAATTTTAAGAGGAAAGCTTTGCCACTCTTACATTGAGTTTCTCCCCATAGGGATGGTCTTATGTAAAATTTCCCAGGTAAAAAAGCTTGCCACATTTTCACATTGTGGGGTTTTTCCAGTATGGATCTTATTTTAGCAAATAAATGGAGTAAAAAACTTTTCAAATATTTCCATTTTAGGGTTTTTTGTCTATAAAAGGGGTTTTCAAAAAGCCCCCCAAAAGAAAGTGATGGGAGAAAAGGGCTTGCCACATTCTTAAACATTTTCCCCAGGGTTTTCCAAAAAATTAGGGAAAAATTTCACCCCATTTTTTTTTCCCAGTAAGGTTTTAGGGAAAAAAAAAAAGGGGTAAAAGGGCCCTTGCCACTTTTTGACATTTGTAGGGTTTCCTCCAAATGATTTGTTTTCCCAGAAGATTAAAGGGGAAAAAAAAGCTTTGCCACATCTTCACATTTGAAAGTTTCCCCAGTATGATGGTTTATGTGAGAAAATGATGAGAGTGAAAGCCTTGCCACTTTTCTCACATTTGTAGGGTTTCCTCCAGTATGGATATTTATTTTCAATAAGTTAACCGAGAAAGCTTTGCCCCCTTCTGCACATTTTTAGGGTTCCCCCCAGTATGATTTTATGGAGAAATTTCCCAGAGTGAAAGCTTTGCCACATTCTTCACATCTTGGGGTTTCTCCCCAGAATGGTTTCTTATGGAGAAATTTGAGAGGGAAGGCTTTGCCACATTCTTACATTTGTAGGGTTTCCTCCAGTATGGATCATTGTATGGAGTAAGTTTGAATGAGATAAAGGCTTTGCCACATTTTTCACATTTTAGGGTTTCTCTCCATTATGGCCCTTATGTTGAAATTTGGAAGGAAAGGTTTTGCCCATTCTTCACATTTGTGGGTTTTCCCTCCAGTATGGATCACTTATTTTTATTAGGTTTGAACAAAGTGAAAGGCTTTGCCACATTCTCACATTTTAGGGTTTCTCTCCAGTATGAATCATTGTATGTTGAGAAAGGGGATGAAAAGTGAAAGGCTTTGCCACATCTTCACATTTGTAGGGTTTCCTCCAGTATGAATCACTGTATGCGAGTAAGATTTAAAGGGGAGATAAAGGCTTTGCCACATTCGGGACATTTTAGGGTTTCTTCCAGTATGAATGTCTTATGTAGAAATTTTTCCCCTTTGAAGCGAAAGGCTTTGCCACATTCTTCACATTTGTAGGGTTTCTCTCCAGTATGGATCATTATGTGAAAAGGGGTGAACAATTTTGAAAGGCTTTGCCACATTCTTCACATTTGTAGGGTTTCCTCCAGTATGATACGTATGTGAGAAAGGGGTGAACGGGGTTGAAAGGCTTTGCCACATTCTTCACATTTTAGGTTTCTCCATATGGATCATGTATGTTGAGTAAATGTGAAGAAGGGAAAGGCTTTGCCACATTCTTCACATTTGTAGGTTTCTCCATAGGGATCCTTATTTTAGAAATTTCGAGAGGAAAGGCTTTGCCACTTTTTCACATTGTAGGGTTTCTCTCCGTATGGTCATCATGTCGAGTAAGAGTGAATAAAAGTGAAAGGTTTTCCACATTCTTCACATTTGGGGGTTTCTTTCCAGTATGGATCATGTATGTTGAGTAAGATTTGAAGAGGGGAAAGCTTTGCCACATTCTTCACATTTAAACTTTCATCCATTATTTATTTAAAAATTTGGATTTTTCCACTTCTTCACGGGGACCCCATTTGGCAGTGGTTATGGTATAACGGGGGGAAAACCTTGCCACTTTCTTATTTTTGGGGGCCTCCAGTATGGATCACGGTTTTTGGAAAAATTTTGCGGGTAAACTTTGAATTCTTAATTTGGGGTTTTCTCCCATTTGGGAAAAGGCGGTGGGGGAAAAAGGGGTTTTTTCCACATTCTTCATTTTTGGGGGTTTCCCAAGGCACTGGGTTTAAGGTGAAAAAAGGAAGGCCCACATTCTTCACATTTTGGGTTTCTTTTCACAATGAATTTTCTGATTTGTGAATGACTGAGAAAAGCTAAGGCTTTCCAAAATTTTCAATTTTGAAGCTCCCCCCCTTTATATTCTTTCATGCCTATTTAGATGGGATGATTTTAAACCCTTTCCCACATATAGGGGTATATTTTCCTCCACTATTTTTTGATTTAAATACTTTTTGAGACCAGTTAAAGGTTTTGCCATATCATGTTTGAAAGCCATTTCAGAAATATGGATCTCTGGTGATAACAAATTTGGAGTTTGATGAAGACTTTCCTACTCTTTTTAAATTTTTGTAATGGTATTTGCAATTTAGCATTCTATCTGCCCTTCACCCTCATGAACACTACCCAAATTTTTGAAAGCATGTTCTTAAGGACATATTTACCATATTTTCCCATTGGCACCTTTGAAAGGGAGTCTTCTATACTCTTCTCTGGCAAAAAGCCTTCAGTGTAATGAGAAGTCACAGCTGAAAATCATGAAAATAAAATTTTATTCCACATGCTAGACTCAGGTGAATATCCTTTGAAAATAAAACATAATATTATACCATGGTAAGGACTTAAGTATGTGGGCAAGACAAATCACAGGTTTCCACTCCATCATAAATATATGTACTTAAAAAAATTTCCCCCATTCCCTGTGTGAGAACTCAAAAAACAGCTAAATTTGCAGAACCCACATGATAAAATGAGTTACATGGAAGAGAAATTTTAGAAATTTTTTTCACCATAATTTCTCTTCCTTTACAATGCAGCATGAGATTCAGATGGGTTTCTAACTCTTGAATTCTTCCTCAGGGAATAAACAAAAGATGGAGTAAGAGTCCACATTTCTGCCCTTTGAGGGATTATGCAAAGACTGGTTTCTGTCCCAATGTACAGAGAAGACACATCCTAAGAAAGGTTGAGTCTCCTAGAATCTCTAATTTTGTGATTGGTGTTATATTAATCTAGACAAACCCACTCATAAACTTATGATTGTTTATCTTTGAATTTAAAATTTCCCAATTCAAAAAGTATGCCAAAGCATAAAAGAATCAGGATAAATGACTAAATTAAGGGTACAACAATAATTTGTGGAGCTTAAATTACAAAAAGTTTGAGAAATTTTCATATGAAATGTAAAACCCCTTTAAATAAACCCACCACACTACTGCCTGTGACAGAGAACATGCTAAAAAAATAACCATAAAAGGATTTGGAAAACATCCTTGATATTGATATTGTTCTTAAAAAATTTTTTTTTACTACGGGAATAAAAATAAATTAAACAAGTTAAAGACATCAAACTGAAAACTTCTGCAGAAAAAAGGGGAAAAGGAAGAAGCTTACGGGAAAAGAAAAAACATCTGAAAAATTTTGAGGAAGTTAAAGAAAAAAATAATCACTTGAAAAAAAAAACCCCCCAAAAATGAATATTTTTTTCCCAAATGAGGACATAAATTGCCAAAAGGATAAAAATTGGAAAAATCACCAATAGAGGCAATTTAAAAAACAATGATGATATATTGTCTCAAGTGTTAAAATGGCAATATCAACCAAAAGAGAGAAAAAGAACTTTTGATAGGATGTGAAGAAAAAAAATCCTGTATACTCTTGGTGAGTTTAAAATTGGTAGAGTATAAAATTATATCAACATCTTTTAAAAAAAAAAACAAATTGCCACTAACCAGAAATTTTTCCGGTAATAACCAAAGGAAATAAAATAATCAAAAAGAAGTCTCCAATCCTATGGGAATTGAGATTTGTCAAGATGACCAAGCTTGAAAACAACCTAATATTTTTGGAATCTTTTGATTAAAAAATAATGTTATACACACACACACACACACACACACACACACACACACACACACACACAAAAATGCACAATAGCATATGTTTCATCCAAATTTTTAAAAATAATTCTGTAATTTTAACCTTATGGACGACATTGTAAGACATTATGCTAACTGAAGTGAGCCACCCCACAAAACAAATACTGCTGAGAAGGTTAAAATGGCTCAAGTCTGTAAACCCATCACATTGGGAGACTAGTGAGAGGATCCTGAGCTCAGGGGTTCAAACCATCTGGGCACTAGGTGAGACCACGGGCCTATGAAAATACAAAAATAATTTTGGCTTTGCAGTGCACCTTGTAGTTCCAGTTACTTGAAAGGTGATAGGAAGGTGCCTGAGCCCAGCAATGAGGCTGAGGTGGTCATTAGCATGCCACTGCATCCCAGCCTGGAGGGAGACTCCAACTTGGGGAAAAAAATCCTGTATGATCTCACTCCTGTGGAATCAAAAAACTTTGCACTCATAGAGGAAGAAAGTACAATGGGTCACCAGGGCCTGCGGGGGGAAAATGGAGTTGTTTTTCAATGGTTCCCAAATTTGAGTTATAACTGAGTCTTGGGGAAACTAATGTGTACCATAGTGATTATATTATAATGACTTCGTATGCTTAGAAATTTGCTAAAATAGAAGACATTATGTGTTCTCCTTACAAACATAAAAATGGCAACAAATAAGATGGTGATATGTCCATTAATTAATGTAATCATTTTCACACTGTATAGGCATATCAAATTATTACATTATTTAAAAAGGGAACTTTTTATTATGTATAAAAATCGATCTAATCACAATAAACATCATACATTGTTTGAATATATCATATTGAAGTTAGTCCTAAGCTTCATACTAAAAAAATTATAAGAGTTATTAAGACACAAGTTAACATTTAGGAGTTTAATATATATTTAACCAATCCTCTACACGATATAGTATACTTAAATAATTGGATATAAAGCAAAACTATCAGTCTCAGATCATACTATAAAAGTAAAATTTAAGAAAAATACCAGGATTTCTTCTATTAAGAGAGATAATTTAGGTAGGACAATTGAGTATGAATTTAAATAAAATCAGTGGAAATCTCCCTAGTATAGAAAATCATAAATTAGAAAACATGTAACATGTGTCCGAGTGTTCTTAAAATTTCTCAAACAGATAACAAAATCACTGTACATATTCCAACCATGATGAAAAAGAAAACATAAAAAATAGTTTAACATGGATTTCCAAATAAATAAGCAAATACTTGATGTCTCCAAAGCATCAAAAAGGTAGTCAGATCATGCAGTTCCTAACAAAGCATTAAGTGGACTTTGATTTCCTCTGTAAACTTGAAAGATCATGAAGGAGAGTTTTTGGAGAATTTCTGAACATGGAATAACAGATGTCCCTTTGTGACGGGAAGAGAAAGAATCCCAGGTTTCTAAGAAACCATTTCCATGGGCAGACCACCTTCCCAAACCACTTTCAACCTGATTCCTCAACCTGTGTCACTGTTTAAATCACTCCCACTTACCTGGAATTTGCTAATGTGCCATGTCTCTTCACATCCCAGGGCTCTTTCCTTTTTTCCAGACATGTAAAAAGGGTCTGGTTAGAGACAGCAAGTCCTGTTTAATTAGAAAAAAGTAACATACTCTTGCTGGTTCTTAGATTAAAAACCCCAGATTTGATAGTAAAGAACACATTATACAAGATCTAGAAAATTAACCCAAAAACGGTTTCCCAATAAAACCTTTAGAACATTTAATAGAATTTTCAATTATGGGTTTTTTTATTCTAAGTTGGTCTACTCTGTCACCCAGGTGGAGTGCAGTGGAAAGCTCATGGCCACCCCAAGGGGCTATTTCCCCCCCTCAGCCTACCAAGTACCAAAATACGGTGTGCTTACCACCCCAGATAATTTTTTGATTTAGTGTAAAGATGGGGTCTTCCCAAAGTTGCCAGGCTATTCTTGAACCCATGGGCTCTGGCAGTCCTCTCAACTCAGCTCCTAAAGTGCGGGGCATTACAGCTGAGCCACCATGCCTGGCTTAAATTTGTGAGTTCTTAGTTCAGTACTAGTGAGTCAACTTAGGGCACAATTGGAATAAATGTGGGCAATATATCTATGCCACTAAATTTCTGACTTCCCAAATAATATAGTTAGAAGGACACTGGTCAATTTAAAATAGAAAAAGCTTCATGTCAAAATGAAAAATCATTAATTTTATTTTTATGTTAACTATTCCCAAAATTTTTTTGATAGAGAAATTTAAAATTCTTCATGCAAAGAAAATTCCCAGAAAACATTCTACAAAAAAGGACAAAATCCTTAGAAAAAGGGGATTTGTTTTGAAAGTTTCCTCACCTAGAAAAACCAGGTTTCTTGGTTCTTAACATCACACCTGACAATATTCGCTGAGGGGAGTTTAGGCATTCCCACTCCTCTGGAAAAATTCATGGCCACACCCCTTTTGAATGACAACAACCCCTGAAAACAACAAAAACAAATTTCCAAAGTCACCATGGCCTCTGGAAAGCTGAGAAAAAAGTACAGGGCCAGCGACAAGCAACAATTATTATGCAATAAAAAAAATTAATACAAAGAAATATCCTCGGGCCAGGTGGTGGCTCAGCCTGTAGCCCTTTTAGGAGGCTGAGGTGAATAATTCCTGACCCGTAGTTCAACCCCCTGGGCAAATTGGCGAGACCTATCTCTAAATAATCAAAAATAATAGCCGGGCGTGCAGGTGGCCTTAGTTAGCTACTTGGGGGCTAGGGGGGGTTGCCGGGCCAAAGGGGGTCGACTGTGGGGCTGGGATGGCCCGCCTCCAATCGGGTACAGGTGAGCTCCAAACTAAAAAAAAAACAAAAACCAAAAAAACCAAAAACAAAACAACAAAAAACCCCAGAAATATCCCTAATGCATAAAGTGTGGGAAAAAAGGATGTAAAATCCACTACCCAGTTGACTCTCTATTTTTGTGAGTGAAACAGCATAAAATGGACCCAACACAGGCATGCACATTTTAATTACTGTTTTATCACCAAATCATTACTAACTGCTCCAGTAAGTCAGAAGATCCCGGCAAGTTTTAATTTGACAACAAAAAAATCTTTTAAAATGCAAATTTGATGCAAAACAGGAACCTAGGCTGGTTTTTTGGAGTTTTGGTATTTTTTTTTTTTTGATTGGAGTCTCACTTTACCCAAACCGGATGCAGTGGACCCCTGGCCACTCAGCCTCACCTGCGGGGCTGGGATCCTTCCCCTCAGCTTCCAAGTACTGGTTTTTTCTTTTTTAAATTTTTCCGTTATTTGGGGGGTAATTTCTGGAAGAATTTTATTAACGTTTTCGCAAAACATGAAACACAAAAAACCCTTAACAAACTTTCGCTAGGAGCAGAGGTCAGCCTTAACCAGCATGTTGGGATTTGGAAGAGAATTTCCTAAGACTTCAGTGAGACCAGTCAACTTCAAAACCTTCTTACTTAAATAAAAAATTAACTGGGCCTGGTGGCCTGAGTTCCGTGATTTCATTCTGACAACGAGGAATTTCCAAATAATATCAAACAACACAGTTTCTTCCTTAAAGGGACGTGATCTACCCAATTTCCAATAATTTTGGTTACCATCCCTTCCCATGATATCCAGTAACAAGGGATCATTTTAAACCAGGTTAATTCTGGTGGGTTTATGACAATAAGCCCTAGGTTGAAGAGAACGAAGCGGAGTGGAGATGTCCACAACCCTTGAATAAAGGGAAAAACAAAATTTTGAAAAAAACCCAAGGGTAACCATCCAAAAGGACATACAGGTTTGCAATTTTTACACTTAAATTCCTTCTGTCGGGGCACATTTATTTTGAAAGCCAACAGTTTTTCCTCCCTTTCTGGGTTTTTCCATAATTATCTAATCAAGTCACACCAATTTTGAAAATATGCCTTTACTTATTTCAAAATTAAAAGGAATGTATTTATTTTTTTTCAGCTTCTACCCTCGGGATCACACGGTCTCCTGTTTCCCTAAGGTTCTCTTTATTTGTTTTTCCCACCATCCCCCTGAGGGAGATTTGCAAGGATATTTTTTTCCTTCAACAAAGCAAGATAATCCAAGGCGACATAATTCTGCCTTTGCCCCTCAAAAACAGTGAGGCTAAAATCACAGAAACCAGTCCCAAACTAAAATAAATTTTTTAGGTTACTAATTTTTTAAAACTTGACCTAATCTCCAAAAGGGCAGTCTTCTCAAACTCCAACATAACCCATTTTAGATGGGGTGGGGAGGGGGATCTCTGGCCTCTTTGGTTTTTCCATGTAGTAAAATAATTTTGAGAGTTGACAAGGTTGGCAAGTTGAGTTCCAGCTAATTGGGAAAGGGGAGATGTGCACTAACTCTGTTTTGTTTAATAAAAACAAGGAGACTGTAAACCAAGGACAAAGAGAAACCCCTTTCCAGGACCCTCTCACTCCAGATTTTGCAAGTCTAACCCCCGCCTTGATCTTAGCTGCCTCTGTCCCACCGTGGTAAAAATTTTAAAAAGCACACATGCCCCCAGGAGGGGTTTTGGTGCCTCCCCTCATTTCCTTGGTTTTATGTCCCACTTGTCCAATCCCTGTTCAACTCCCTTGTGACAGCCAGATTTGGACCTGAGAAAAATGTAAATGAATAATGACAGACCCAGGATTTCCCCTTGATAACAGTAACCCACTGCTGGCTGTCACCCAACAGACTTGCCCACCCCGGGCCCCCCTTTGCCCTTTCAAATTCTTTCCTCCCAGGCCCTCCGGGATCCCCCACCAGAGTCCTGGCTCTTTATGTTTTTCTAACTCAAGAAGCGGTTGGCCTAGACCCTCCTTTACATTGTTGGAGCCACCTTTACCAGAAAGGAGGCGGAAATCACTGGAGCCCCGGGTCACGGTGGCTGGGAACACCCCTGACTCCAGTCTAGGCTACAGGTGAGACTCCAACTCAAAAAAAAAAAAATTATTTTTTAATGCTGAGTTTAGTAATAAGAATATAACTCTCCATGGAAAAAGAATCTTTAAACCATATAAATTGTTAAAATTTCCTTTACTTGGGTAAATGAGGAGTAGGTCTGGAGAAACCACTGTGAAAACCCAGTTTACCACCATATTACAAAGCCACTAGAAAAACAGATCAAGTGGTCAATGTCCCTACCCCAAGAAACTTCCAACTGTTGTAAAAGGTAAATGGTTTGAATAGCACCATTTTCAGCCAAAAAGGGGAGTTGTCCATTACTTGACTTTTTGTTGGTTCTGATGTTATTGCTTAAGAGAGCATTCCAGACAGAATGTTCTTTTTCATTATATCTGTTGGTTTCTCATTTTAAAAAATAACCATAAGGTTTTCTTTGTTTTTTTTTTTCTGTTGTGCCCGGGAGGAGTGCAGTGGGCACTCATGGCCCCCATTACCTGCTGGCCCCAGGCAATATTCCACACCAAACTTGGGCATTGCCATCATGCCCGCTAATTGTTGGGATTTATTGCTGAAATGAAGTCTGCCAATTTGGGCCAGGTTGTCGGGAAACCCCCTGGGCTCAGGCATACTCTCACCTCATTCCCAAACTACTGGAATTACGGGTGTGACCCATGGCCCAGCTATCCCCCATGGGCCCCTAACATGGCAACATTGTCAATGAGGTGCCAGATATTTTTGTGAAAATTGAATTCAGAAGGGGTCACCTGTCCTGCTCTGCTTGTGTGGCAGGCAGGTAAGCCAGTGGTCATGTATTCATTGCTGTAGCAGAAATTGCCAGTGTTTCTGGAAAGGGGAGGGCACTTGTGGGAAGGAAAGAATTAACTCACACTTTGCATTTCTTGCAGGAGTCACGGGTTTTAATCTGTCCCCTGTGACAAAAGACAGAGAAAGGAGACTTTATTGCCCTTTCTGGACCCTCCTGCTGTGGGTGTGTGGTAAAAAGGGAAAGGTTGTGTTTATGGGAAAGGCATATACTGGCTGCAATCATACTTATGCCAAAAAACTATCACTTAGGGAGGTGAGGTGAAAGGATTGCTTGGGGCAACCTCTACAACAAGCATATTAATGTCACAAAAAAAATAATTAAAGAAAAATTAGCCAGAAGTATTGGGAAAGGCCTGTAGTTCCATCTACTTTGGAGGTTGAGATGGAAGGATTCCTGAGCCAGGAGTTAAAGGGCTGTGGTGAGTAATGATGGTGCCACTTCACTTTTGCCTGGGTGACAGTGAGACTCTAACAAAAAATAAATATTTTAAAAAAAAAAAGGCCAACTTGGTGGTTTTCCAGCCGAAAAAAAATCCCAAACCACGGGGTGGGGGAAAGACGGGGGTAAAGGGGGGGGAAATTTGGCCCCGGGAAGGTTTCCAAATTTTGGGGTTCCCCCCCCAGGGACCCACCCAGGGGAAAAATTGGTGAGCCCTTTGTTCTAAATAAATCAAAAATTAGCCAGGAGGGGTAGCATGCCCTGTTTTTTGGTTTCTTGGAAGCTGAGGCGAAGTATCACGAGCCCAGAGGTTGATGCGTGCGGAACTGCCACTGCCTCCATCGGGGGACAGAGTGAAAACCCAACTAAAAAAAAAAAAATGGCGGTGTAGTTCAGCCTTAGTTAGGTTACTTGGAGGCGAAGGATTGCCTGAGCCCAGCATGTCACTGCACTCCAACCTGGGCAAAGGAGACTCTAATTCAAAAAAAAATTTTCAGAGAAGTTGGGGGAAAAAAAAAAAAATTTCGGTTCTGGGAAATGTGTCCCAGGTCAGGGACTGTCATTTTAAAACTTGTAAACCTCACTGCTACTTGTGTTTGTCTTCCTAATGAGTATTTTTCAATTTTTTTTGTTCTTCCTGAATTCAAGGGCTTTGAAGGATGCTCCCTACATCCCAGAGGCTCCACTTTCTCAGCATCCATGGTGCCTAGTTGCCATGAACTGTTCTTACCATGAATGAATGACCTAAATATTAACAATGTTCCCCCTTTTGGTTGGGGAACATAGCAACTTTGGGGTATCCAAGCTCCCATTTGGGAAATGGGTAGATCCCAGATACAAGGAAGGATGGAATGTGAAAAATTATATTTCACAGATGCTGGGCTTAGTGGCTCAGCTGTAATCCCAGCATTTTTGGGGGTCCAGGGGGATGGATTCCTGACCGGGTTTCAAAACCACCTGGGCAACTTGGCAAAACCTCATCTCTACAATAAATCAAAAATTACTGTCATGGTAGTGGGGTTTTTGTTCCAGCTCTTGGAAGGCTGAGGGAAGAATCCCGGGGCCCAGCAGGTCAGGGTTAAATGCCACGGCAAATGCACTCCAGTTGGTGACAAGTGAGACTCCAACTCAAAAAAAAAAATAAATTAAAAAAAAAATAAAATAAAAAAATTTCACTAAAGCTCCTCCCCCATGGAGGAACAGGATGGCATTACTGCCCAGAACAACACAAAAATGACTGAAAAAGAATTATTAGAAAAGTTGCTCTTTAGGTGCTAAAAAAAAAATAAAAATACAGTTTTTGAGATTACACACCATGGGAGATACCTTTATGGATTTCTGTCTAGGGCTGTTTCTTTATTTTAGATTGATATTAAATATACTATTTGGGGCCTATAATCTCAGCATGGATGTTGTGTTGCACCTGTGTGCATTGGCACCTATACCAATTTGTCCAAGCACCCTTCAGGCCAGGAGATCCAGGCTGCAGTGAGCTGTGAATATGCCACTGCACCCCAGCATGGGAAGAGAATGAACACCCCAACTGAAAAAAAATAAAGTGCGAAGCTCAGGTGAATTTCAAATCTCCCAAATCAGAATTTGATTTTAAGAATATATTCAGTTCATTTTGTACACATTAAAATTGATAAAATTTCCAACCTACTGTGGATTTTCCCTCTGAGAGTATATGCAACCTTTCTGTGTGATGAAATATGGGACTCAAATTGTACATGCCTGTGTTGATGCCCAAATTTATGCTGTCTTCCAAAAAAAGTGTGTACACTGGCAGATGGATTCATTTCATTCTTTTTTCTCAACTTAAAGCTTTAGAGACTATTTCTGTGTTAAGAATTATCTTATTGCATAATTCTAATTGTCAGCTGGACCCTGGCTAATTTTTTTTGATTTATTGTAGAAATGAAGTCTTGCCAAGTTGCCCGGGCCAGTCTCGTACCCGTGGGATCAATCCTCTCACCCGGCCTCCCAAAGTGCTGGGATTATAGGCATGGGCCACTGCACCCAACCCTGATATTTAATTTTTTCCAGAATCTATCTATATCTTGCCTGAAATTTTTTAAAAAAATTTTCAACCCGATTGATAAAATACATTTAGGTGAATAACTGGAGTAAAATAAGTGGACCATTTTGTTAAAGGGTATAAACCAGGTAGAGAGGGACTGACACAGAGACAAGCCTGAATCAAGTTCAAGTCAGGCATCCTATGACTTGGATGTCTTCTTTTTCCCGTCCTCTAACTGAATGCCCGGTGACTAAATCTCAGGGGGCACTGAACTTGCTCTCCTGTGCCCAAGAGGATTCATGTGGGTTCTTACACTTCTCACTAGTGAGATATTTTATTATTTGAAAATTTTTTATTCCTTTCACAAGTGAAACTTAATCCAGAATGAAAGTAGGGACTCAAGAAATTAAAATAAACTTAGTTCACATTTTGCCTCAGCATGCCATTTTTCCCTTTGCTAAAAGCTTTGAACAAGCAAGGTTAGACATAGTTAATTTCCAATAAACAGGTTTAAAGGGGGCATTAAGACATTTAAAATTACATTTTTCTGCAGGCCCAAAAGGCAGCCTACCTCATTCCCCTCAATAAATCTCCATCAGATGCAAACCAGAGCAACCCCAAAACCCAACCTTCACTCAAGTTTTTCATACTAATCTCAGGAAACTTTCAGTTTTCCCTTTTCAAGGGGGAATCAAAGATCCCTCTTGGCTGGTTTAAGCCCAAAAAAGAATTTTTGGTCAAGAAGTTTGTGAAATTTTAAACATCTCACAAGTCTTGGGTTTGGGAAAACCCTTTTCCCCTTTATCCTCCCAGAGCCCATCACCCTGAGATGCTAATGCCTGGCAACCAGCAAAATAAAAAAATCATTGAGTCTACATCAAAGACCCATGGCCCTGGACAGTCCTTGGCTTAAACCCCTTTTTCCCCAAAAACTTTAAAAAAACCAATTCTTGGCCCTTCCACACCTCACTTGTCTCTGTCTGCACCTTTCCCAAAGTGTAAAAAGGGGGTTATTAAAATTTTTTTTTTTTACTTTCTCTTTGTTGCAATCTTCATTATTCCCATGACAATGGCCACCTCACCACATTTTCACTTTCACAGAGGAAGGAATCATTTCTGTTTCCCCTCAAAACCAGCAAGTGTGGAAAATGCAAAGAAACCACTCACCTAATCAACTTAAATGTATTTCCTATAAATTTTTATTTTGGAAGAAGACAAATCTTAGACTAAAACAACAGCGAATTAACCTGAAATGTCAAAATAAGGCAGGGTAGCTAACACAGTTTAAAACAGGGTAAATTTCCCATGGCTGCTTTTAGGAAGCATTCAGAATTTTACTTAGACCAAATTTTGGGAACCTTTCCAACTTTTTGGCAAATCAAAAGAACCCCCATAATATGTAAGACTAGAAAAACCCAAAAAATAATCACCAAGAACCCTTTTAGAATAGTGTGTGGCTCAGCCCATGTCCCAGCATTTTGGGAGGAGATAAGGATTTCCTGAGCAATTGGTGCAGCAACTTGGGGAGCCCTCATCTCTCATAAAAAAAAAAAATGGTGAGGATGGGGTTAAACTTGTGGTTCCAGCTACTTGGAAAGGGAGAAGTGGTAGGTTTCAGTAGGTGAGCGGGGTGGCCATGAGTGTGCCATTGTTTTACAGCCAGGGAAACAATGAGACTCCAAATAAAAAAAAAAAAAAAGCCAGGGTCCTAACTCAAGTGCAATCCCAGCACTTTGGGAGGCCAAGCAAGAGGATTGCTGAACCTGCAGGTTGAGGCAAGCCCCGGCAATTTGGGAGACCCTTTTCTAAATAAATAAAAAATTAGAGGTGTGGTAGCACATGTCTTATTCACATAACACAGGAGGTGGCCACAAAATTTTTATTAATAATTATGTGAGCCGACTTGGTGGCTCAGCCTGTAACCCCCCTCTTTTGGGGGGCTGAGGTGAGGAAATTTCCTGAGCCCCGGGTTAAAACCGCCCGGGCAACTTGCGAGACCTCATCTCACAATAATTTAAAAAAACAGCCGGGCTTGTAGGCAGCCTGTAATTCTGGTCTGGGAAAGGTGAGGTGGAAGGATCACCCACAGGTCGAGGCTGGGTGGCCGGGAGCGCCACTGAAATCCAGTTTGGGTAAAAGTGAGACCCCCAATAAAAAATAAAATAATAAAAAAAAAGAGAAAACCACAAAACCCTGCCATATAGGGAAAATATCAATGACAATTTTATTCCCCATTTAAAAAAATTTCAAGCTTTCTTTTTAAAAATTTACTTTTAATAAAATGTAAAAATTAGTGAAACTTGGTAGATGTTGCAACAATACACAGTCAAGCTCCGGGATCTTGGGAAATTTAGCTTAAACCCCCAAATACAATTGTCAAAAAAAAAACGTGCAAAAATTAAATTTTTTAATAGTTTAAAAAATTTGTGAAATCTCAAAAATTTTCGTTTAAAATAAATATAAAAAAGTGTAAAATATTTCTGAAACTGAAAAACGTGAAATGAAAATAAATTATTAAAAAATTTAAATTTGGGGATAATTAACTAAATCCAACAGTTTAGCTTTGGTTTTTAACGAATCAAACAGCTGGTGTTTTGAAGAAAAAAAAATTTTAAATAATTTTAAAGAAAATTATAAAAAGTTTGAAAATGTTTCATCCATAATAAGGGTTAAAAATAAAAAAAAAGTGATAGTACTTTAAAAAATGAAAGTGGGAAACATGGGGGATGTGGGGGAATTCATCAACAAGGTTCCTGCAAAAAGGGATTTGATTCACAGTGAATTTTCCCCAATACAAAATAAAAAAACGAAAAAACCCAAGGGTCACTTTTGTTTGGTGTGGTTGGAGCCGCGTCACCCGCTGGAGTGAGTCATCTTCCATATATGCCTGTGGGTAGCGTTTCCCTTAGTTCCAAATACTGGAACTACAGATGCAGACCCGCCCGGCAAGTTTTTTGGGTGGGTCTACCAAGATTCCAGGCAGATCTGAACCCTCCTAAATATATTAAAGTGCAGAATTACGGGAAGAAAGTGGAAATACAACTTTTTAAAATAAATAAGATATTTGAAACCAGGAATTTTGATAATAAAAATTTGGGAGAAAGATAAGGTTATTGTCTACCCATAGGTTCGAAACAGCTTGGACAATTTGCAAACCTATTAAATAAATCAAAAAGTTAGATGACATCTTTGGGCTGGTAGTTAGTACTTAAAAGGTGAAGGGATACCCGGGTGGGGAGGTTGGGGGATCAATGTACTGCATTAGCTTGGATACAAGTGAGACCAACTTTAAAAATAAGAAAACAGGATACAGTGGTTTGAAGCTCTAAAATCATGGCATTCCCCAGTAGGAAAAGAAAAAAGCCCCCCGACATGGAAAATTTATATAACCAGCTGTTTTGCCAAACCCTTGGGTTTTTTTAAAATGAGATTATCTGGCAAGTCACATTACATTTTAAAACCTTTTTTTTTTTAAAAAATTAAATTAAATAGCCGGGTGGTGGTGCCCGTAATCCCCCGCCTTTTAGGTGAGGTGAAGGATTCCTGAGCCCCAGGTTGGTACCGGGGAGGAGACCTCATCTCTACAATAAATCAAAATAGACCGGGGTTACGCTCGCCTCTAATTTGGCATTAAGGTAGGAGAAGGGCGCCGGGGCCCACATTACCTGGCCAGCGGGCCCCTCCTCCCTTCTGGGGGGGGATGAGACTCCCAATCAAAAAATAAAAAATATTAAAATTAATTAATGTATTTTATGAGTCTGAGTATCACTCCGTAACCCAGGCAGGCTGAGTGTCTCCACAGAGCTTATCACCATCTTGACCTCCTGAGTCAACAGATTCTTCCTTCCAGGCTCCCAAAACCCGAAACTACAACATTTGACCACTCTTGGCTAAATTGTTTCATTTTTTTAGCTACATGGATTGCTATGTTGTCCAGGTTAGCCTCAAATTTCTGGGTCAAGCAATCCTCTCCTCTCTCTCCCCCCCCCCCTGACCCGGATAAAAACCCAAAAAAAACACAAAACCCAAGAGGGGTCTTGGCCCCCCATTTTCATGGTTTTATGGTCCCCTAATAAAGTCACACCCCCGTTTCAACTCCTTGTCTTGACTTTTGGCTGTCCCAAAGAAAACCAGGTTTGACCTGGTGACAAATGCCAATGACCCCTTTAAAGGACAGAACAAAAGTGGGAAGCACTTTTCATCTTGTTCTGAAACCGACACAACGATGAGAAAGAGAAGCTAAGCTTTGGAGAAAAGCACACTTAGGTAAAATAACTTTACCGACTTGTCTTTTCAGAAACAGACTTTCTGGTCCAATCTCAATTCATTCAACTTGCCCAGAGTAAAGGGAATTTACAAGCTTTGACATCATCAAGGACTGTAAAACCCTGAAACTTGTTATTACAAAAGTTATAACCCTCAGAGGGAGAGCAGGGGGATTTGATCTTCCAGTAAATTGGGCACTATCTACAGGGAACCAAGGATCCCCCCCAGCTATCACTGGGAATCCAGGAAATAAGGGGGGTGAACCCCACTAGCTCTAAGGAATATCTTGGGAAGGTGCAGGGGAATTAGAATTCTTGCCGACCCTTCTCTGGGGCTATGATAAATGGACAGAATTAATGGGTTTTGTCACAGGATTCCAAACATCCACAGGTAGTCGACAAGGAATTTACAGCAGTCCTTCAAAATCTCCAAGAAAAGGATATAACCAAGACTCTGGGTGGTGAACTTTTCTTAAATAAATTTTTTCTTCTCTCACCTCTTGTTTGCAATCTTTCAATTTACTCGGATTCTGGGTTCCAGCCCCACCTCCGGCGCCAGCCCCGGGTGCTGTGCCCTTTTTTCCATCCATTTTCCCTCACCCTTCCAGTATCCCAACAACCCTGATGACTTGGTCTAGGGGTTTACCTGGATATTCCCAAAACAGGCGACTGTGGGGCTGTCCCCACGCCCCCGGGCCCTGGCCGGCTTCCCCCCCTTCTCCAAGCCTTTACCCCCAGGCCTCGGAAAACCCAGACTACAACCCTGACGGGACTAAGGATTCACGATCCGCTGTTGGCCCAAGGGAACCCTTAAAACTGTGCTGGAGCCTCCGTTTACCTTCCAGGAGGAGGAGGGATGGGGCAAGGACCAACCCCTTCCCCCCGGGCCCACGCGGGTCAGACCCCCCCCGAACTCCTGGGTCTCACACAAACATATGGAGAAGCCTCCCGTTAGAGAGGTTGCCATGGGGGCGGACCTGGGACCCAACCAAACCACCCTGTGAAGAGGGGACCCGGGGCAGCCGCCGGCGGGCACAGGTCCAATCAGAACTGGGGGGGGCCCGGGCGGCCACAGCCCGGGGCATCCGTCCCCCTGCCTCTCCTCTCGCACCCACACCCTACTCACCATCTCCCGGCTTCTGGGTGTCCCAGCTCCTCCCTACGAAATCCCCGACCTGCATTTCACAGGGCGAAAAGGGGAAAAAGCAAAACGCGGCCCCTTCCAAAATGATCCGGGACTTCCCAGGCCAAAAAAACAAAAGCCAGCAGAACCGGAAGCCCCACCTCTTTTAATCTCTTTTTTGATTGGCAGTTTTCCCAATGATCCTGATTGGATAAGGGACAGGTCACCACCCTTCTGATCTTGAATGACAGCAGAGTGATCCAACGGGCTGAGGAGGCAAGAAAAAAGAAAAGCATGTTTTTCTTGGGCATTTTGAGGTTAAATTGCCTCCCCGGACCGGAAGTTGGGGGAGGAGCAGGAAAGCATCTGGGAACTGTAGTACAAAAATAAGGTCTGGCTTGATGCTGGCTGCAGGATCGTCCCAGTCGCAGAGGCAGCAAAACACTCAATGTACCCTGTGAGAGTTTCAAGGGAGCCCCCATTTTTTCCCTGCTGGGGAAATCCACATCCCCAGTGACATGTTGGACAAACTGGCCATTGCCAACCCATTTTCCAAAGAACAAGCCCCCCGAAAGAAAGTAAAAAGTAAAAAGGGATAAATATATGAATAAATAAATTAAAAAAAAAAGAAATAAGCCCCCAATGCTCCTGAAAAAAAGGAGAAGTTTGGTAAATCCTTCGGTCCTCTCCACTGTGGGAGGTTTTTTTCTCATAATCCTGCTTTTAAAAAAGAGGGAGAGTGTAAGAGAAAAGAGAATACACAAATGCGAGAATTCACAAAATCAGATGTTTTCCTTGCTATCAGAATATTAAAGACTCTAGGCCAGGCTTGTGTAGTCCCAGCACTTTTAGAGGGGAGGCGAGTGAAATTTCCTGAGCTGGGGCCTCAAAACCACCAAGGCAAATTGGCAAGACCTTGTCTCTACAATAAATAAAAAAATTTGCCAAATGTGGTAGTGGCACTTTGTTCTGGCTACTTGGAAGGCTGTGGCTAAAGGATTGCCTGAGACCAGGAGTTTTTGGCTTCAGTGGCCAGGAGGTTTCAAATGTACTCCAGCCTGGGGACAGAGTGAGACTCCAACTCAAAAAAAAAATTAAAACTCATTTATGACTCAATGACCCTGGAGCAATGAATTTAAAACAGGCGCCAATGACATTTCTCTAGAACTCCCCAAGGACAATGTTGGGGATCTGGGGATGCATTACTGAGCCCGATCTAACAAATCATCTCCATCCATTGGGGGAAATCTGGAGTTCATATTGTAAGACTCTTCTATGAGTTTGGAGAGAACTGGACACTCGGGAAAAAAGAAGCCTCTGCCCGGAATTCAAGGGGTGATCAAAAAAGATTTTTTTGAAACAAAATTAATTGGAGGATTTTTTTTTTAATTTTCCCTGAAAAATTCAAAAAATTGATCCTTCCCCCAACCCTGAATTAGCAACGCTTTGAAACTCCATTTCTACAGAGAAATTGAAAAAAAATGCCAACCAATTTAGCTCCAAAAAAATAAAATGGATACTTGGAAGTTGAGTGGAGTAAGGGCCACGTTGGAAACTTTCCCTGAAGCCCCAGCTGGGGTTTACTAATAAACTTTTCCCTTTTAAAAAACTAAGAGAATCCCGGACCCTATTAAGGGGGCTCACTGGGAGAACCAGCACTTAAAAATTTCACCCCAAACTCCCTTGAGGGGTCGTCCCCAAAACCCCTTTGGGTTTGATTTGGGCCTTATCTCTGGAGAAAACATTGGAACCCCCCGAATGGGCTCCTGATTTCTTTTTATCATCCTTAATCTCAGGAAATTTGGGTTACCTAATTCTGGGATCTGGGTCCTTAGACTCACTGGGATTCCCTTTTTGTAAGCAGCCAATTCTCTGTTAGTTTTTGCTGTCTTGTTTTGTGTTTAGGTTTTTTACTGCCTGCTTTTTTGTAATTAATATCTGGGTGGGAAGGGAGCCCCACCTTTTTGCCCCAAGGGTTTCCCGCTTCTCCAAATTCTTTACCACAGAAAGAGGGAGAGAAACCCCAGGGGCAAAGGGGTTTTGGGACCTACACCCCCAAAAAAAAAACGATTAAGGATCTTTCTACTGAAGCCAAAATGGGACCCTAAAATTAACATTGGGGTGTTTCCCATTATTTCGGGTTGTTAGGGGGTTTGTCTCTGCAAGGGCCCCAAATTTTTTTTTTTTTTTTGATTGGAATCTCACTTTCACCCAATGGATGAAAGACCTCCCGGGTACCGAGCCCGACCGTGGGCTGGCAACCTTCCCCCCAGCCCCAAATGCTAATTTGGACCTGGGCTGATTTTTTGATTTAGTAAGATGAGGTTCCCACCCATCTGAAATGGAATATATCATAAAAGGTGGGGAAAGGTAGGGACTAGAATCTGTTTTAAAATTCAGCCAAGATCAATCAATTTTGTTTAAAACGTTAACTTTAGATCATGTAATTTCTGGCCCCATTTTTTTGTAAGTAAATAAAATAATTTGGTTTTTTTATGCCCGATATCACCCCTTTAAAGATGATAAACTTTAAATGTAAATATTTAGGACTTAATAAACATGGGAACTGGCCATTCCCACCTGATTAAGTCACCTTTTAAGCCCGTACTTCACCTAAGGGGAAGGTAAGTATAGGCAACTTGTGGAATAGATAGATTAATATTATTTAATTGTCCATGTTTCGTAAGCTGGTTTGTAATTTAGAAATTTTTGAAATTTTGCCTGTTTAAAGGTAATAGGAAGGACATTTTACATCTAGTGGCCTTTCACCTAAAAAGGTTTTGACCGGCCTTTTGTAGAACTTGGAAAGTCTGGGCGAAAAAAAAAGGGGACTTCAAAATGCTGGCATCACTGGGGGAAAGCCTCATTCTTTCCTCTTCTTTTATACTTTATTTATTTTTTTTTTTTAAATCCTCCATTGAGAAAAAAAATTCAAGGGGACAAATTCTGGGTTTTCAAGTAAAGTGACCCAAAAATATTTGGGCTGTCCCCGGCAGGAGGGCAGTTTTGAAGATTGGACTAAAAAATTACGTGGAATAAAAAATAGGTGCATTTTTAAAAAAACAAATTTTTTCTCCTCAAGTTGCAGTTTTTTAATAATTTTAAAAATTAATAATGGTGGTTTTAATTTGGTCATTATTTAAAAAATAAATTTTAAACCCCTAAAAAGAGATAATAAAATTTGGAAAAAACAAAACTTTGACAATTAAATTCCTTTGTAAACCCAAGGAAAAATAAAAGGCAAAATTTTTATGCGAGGGAATTTTAAAAATTCATTTCACACTTTGCAAACAAATTTTCCTTAGAATTTAAATCCAAAAACCGAACTTAAATCAATAGGAAACCAAATCCCAATTAAAAAACCCCTTTAAATTCTTGAAAATGCTTAAAAAAAGGGAAAACTTCAAAATGAGCAAAGTCGAGGAAAGGTAAAAAATTGGCGTTGCCACAAAAAGCAAAAACTCCGCCACCCAAAAGAGGTGCAAGGTAAACCAGCTTGGGGGGGGTTAGCTCATTAATGTGGGCTCTGGGCATGCATAATTTTCAAGGCCAAGCCCCCAGGCCCTTTTCCAAATCCGGATAAAAACCACTGAAAGAGATGGGCGGCCTTCCCGAAGGGGGGGATCACCACTCGGGATGGGGGCTTTACTGAAGGGGGAAGGGCTGGGCCCCTTGCAGCACCGAGCCTCCACCCAGAAATCCTTGGGTCTTAGAATGTGACTGGGGTCAAATTAATTTCTTAATTTACTGAGGCAAGTTTCTGCCCTTGTGCTCTTAGGAACTTCTTTCTCCAAAACCCGCTCTCTGTGGGAGTTAAAGGTGTTCCAAAACTAAAAATTTCCCAACAGTTCTAAAAGGTAATGAAATTAACTGTAAAATTTATCTAAAATAAAAAAAGGAAAGCAAAAAGCAAAGGAAAAATTAAAAAGGGTTTTTATCAAATAAATTTTAGTAAGCAAACAAAAATAAAATGCTATAACACACCAAAAAGGATGAAAATTTATAAAAAAATCTACAAAAGAAATTCTTAAACAATCTAGGCATAATAAGTCTTTTCGGTGCAAGTCCCCCAATATTTTTAGTTTTTTCAAATTTTTTTTTAAAATTTGTGGATTCAAATTTGTTAAAACAATTGTAGGTCCATTTGTCCCGAAATAAAAAGTGGTACTTGTAAAAAACCCAGAAATTGTTTATATTTAATTAGATAATAACTTTGGGTTGTGCTTTTGACAAAAAGGTAATAGCCCCTGCTACAAATTGTCAAAAGTACCTAACTTTTTCCTTTTATTGATAAATGTAATTTCATCCCCCAAAAAGGTCAGAAAAAAAACCACCAGTGCCCCAAAAATGACCTTAAAAAACTGGATGCCTCAAGTAAAAGGGAAAAATTTTTACTTGGAGGAGGCGTCACATTTTAAACTCTAAGAAATTCGAAGACGGACCCTTACCCCTCAACACCCCAAAATTATGGGACAAAAAATTCAAAGAAAAAAATTAATCAGGGTATACACAGATAAATAAAAAAATTTCCTAAAGGTTTTAAAAGGCATTCAAAAATTTTACTGCGGAAGTGGAACCTTCCCCCCCTTGACAAAAAGGGAAAACCCCCAAAAGTAAAAATGGACAGTACAACTTTAATTTGCGAGTTTAAAATAATAATCCTAGAAACCCTTTTGGAGAGGAAACTAAACATAGGTTTTGGTGTTGCATCACTCAATTAAGTCCCCCAAAAAGGAAATTTGTTAAACCTTTGAAACTGTTTAATGGTGCCCTTTTTCCTCACCCCTTTGGGAAAGGGGGAAAACTAAACTCAAAAAAAGTTTTATTTACAATTTTTTTTTCAATTTAAACATTCCCTAGACCTTCTTACCAAAAAACTAGAATCCAAGGGGATAATGTTAAAAATTGAAAAAGGAAAACCCAACCAACAATGGGAAAATTTCTGTTCTTTTATTGCAGTAACTGGCCCCAGGACTGGGAGTGACCGCAATTTAGCAACCCCCTTAAGCTGGCCTTCGGAAAGTCAAAATTTCCAACCCTGCTCTGAAGCCTAAGAATTTCCAAGTTGCTTAGTCACAATGGGGGTGACTGATCATCACACAGAAAATTGGTTGTTCTCAGCGGACTTACTGAAAGCCATTTTTTTGCTTTGTAACCCTTTATATTTCACCTGTTTTCATTTTATTTTGTAAAATAACTTTATTTGCTGAGGGTTCAGGTTGTTCCAATTGGCAGTTGAAAAAAAGGGTTTACTGCATTCCCATTTTTTTCAAAGGGAAAGTTTTTGTCTTTTATTTTTATGCTTCCCCACACACTTACATGTCGGTTAGAAATATTTGGGCCGACTAAAATTTTCCTCTTATTCATCCCAGCCGAATTTTTTTTGGGGGCCAACAAGGCCTGTTTGGTTTGGGCTCCTTATGCAACAAAACTTTTCCCGACTAAAGGGTTATTTTGGACTTAAAATTTCTATGCCCCTCCCAGCGTTGAAAAGGCCATTTTCAAGGAAAACCCCAGGATTTTTCCTTTACCTAACCCAAGCGGGGAGAACAGGCACCCCCTTTTCCCAAAACCCCCTGTCCCCAAAGGTTCCAATAAGGAGGGCCCAGGTTTAAAGGAAAAATTGGGCCCCCCCAGAGAATTTAAAAACCAGGCCCTCCAAAATGCAAGAGGGATCAAAATCCGCAACCCTATTTAAACAAATCACTTATCAGGTTCAAAATTTTAGAAAATTTTAACAATCAAAATCCGTGGCTTTTTAGCGGCCAGGAAGAAATGAGAGATTTTAAAAGACTTTGGGAAAAGTTAAATTTTGTCTAATGGTTTGCAAAAAATAATAATGGTTCTCTCCCAAACCCCTTTTTCTGAAGGCAATTTTATCTGGGGCCCCAAAGGGAGGGAAAGTGAAAGGGAAAAGAACAGCCTCTGCTCCTTTCAAGGGGGAATCAAAAAACTTTAGCCTTTAAACAAATTTACCCCACCGGAGGGGCTTCAAAGGTTTTCCTGAAAAAATTGCAAATAAATTTTTCCTTACCCCTCACCTGCCTAATTAGCAATCTGCTTTGAAATTTCTAGCTTGTGTTCACAGAATATTATAAGATTAAAATTCCCAAAATTATTTAGTAACCCAAACTGAAGCTAGGACTACTTAAAAAACTCACTCATCACCACTTTTTTGGAATTTCCCTGCAAGCTCCCCGCTCAGAGCCTTACTAAAAAAGCTCCTTTGTTAAAAAAGTCGGGGGCTTTTTTTTAACACTTGGCCCTCTTCAGACATTTTTGACAAAGACAGCTTTCTTGTGAGAGCACTGCTGAAGGGTTTTCTGGAATTTTTTGTAAAATTCTTTTTTCCTCCTGAAAGCAAAATGAGAAAGAAAATACTGGGGATTTTTTCCACCCCAGTTCAAAAAAAATGGAAATCCGCCAGGCCCATGGGTTCAAGAAGTAACACTTCAAACATCTCTCAAAAAAAAATTTAAAACAATAGCCCGGCTTTAGCATCATCTGTAGATTGGCTCTTGGAAGGCTAACAAAGGATACTGGACCCAGCAGGTTGATCTGGGGGGCCATGAGCTGATCCACTGGGGAGTGAATGAATCCAACTAAAAATAAATAAATAAAAATAAAAAAAATCGCCTAAACTTTGGGATACTAGAAAATCCTATAGTGGGTTTCCATGCTTCTGCAATACTTATTTATCATAGTTATTTTAATCCAAACTCAAATTTATTTCATGTGACAAGGTCTAGAAACAGCTCCAGGGCAGTACCAACCCCACCTTCAGAAAGAGCACCACATCCTTTATTTCTACCCAATTCTGCCCACATCCCCCAGCAAACCCACAGCATTATGGACTCGGTGGCTTTTCTCACTATCAAGTGCTCCTTCTATGACTGATATAAAAAGATGGGTGAACCTGCAGGGGAGCTCACCTGGAAGAACAAGCTGGGCTTCCAAGACTTTCTTTTGCAGGATCAGGACTGACTTTGGCTTGGAATCTTTGGACCCAGTTAAGGTTTACTCACTTAATTTCCTTCCTTCCTTCCTTCCTTCCTTCCTTCCTTCCTTCCTTCCTTCTTCCTTCCTTCCTTCCTTCCTATCTTTCTTTCTTTCTTTTTGAAAGCAGGATTTATTGAGAGGACAGAAAAACTCCCACAGTGGGAGGGGACCTGGAGGGGTTGCCTACTCACTTAGTTTCAAGTGAGAAAACACCCAGTGCAAAATCATTAAGACTCAGTGCTCATGCATATGAAGAGCAGGAAATTGTAAAGCACTTCCATTACATACCTCATCAAGAAAAAAGCAAAGGTGTGTATTACTTTCAGACAATAAAAATGTCAATGTATCTTCCCTGATGACAAATCATTCTGTAAACAAATAGTCATATGTGAATACTTCTAGTAGGTGTTGTTTTTTCTCATAAAATTTAGCATTAAACTGTAATACCCACATCACAGAATACTGAACAGATACACCGTGTCCAGATTCTTCACTCTTCCAAAAAGTCATGGATGTTTTCATAGATCTGTGAAATTCACCAATTCATCGACCAAATTTCTTGTGGAATCCACAGCCATAATGAGAAAGAAATTGCCCCTTAACCCTGTGACGGAGCCTCTGTGTACCCTTGGGTCGGAGAGAGGGCTGGGGGCCAGGACCGCAGTCCCTCCCCCACAAGTCCCGCAGGCGGGTCTCATCCTCCCCAGGACACCTCTGGGTCTCGAACACTTGGAGAGCAGGGCTGTGTGGAGAGGGCTCACCTGGTCAGCTTTGGGCCCTGCGACCTATCCCTACCCATCTCCGCTGGTGGCTTGGCCCTGTCCCCTCTGTGTAGGGTTTTCAGTGAAATTGTTTGTTATTGTATATCATGAAATAGACAAGGAAGTAAGTGGCTTTAAAAAGTAAAATTATACAAACTCTGGAGTCAAGTGTCACTTGGGCAGGCTTAGGAAATTCAAATCTGGAAACACCCCATGGCCACAGAGATCAGAATCCTGCCTAGGGCTCACTCCCTGTCCTAGCCCTTCCTATGTCCACCCCCTGAGCTTTCCCAGGTCTCACCTCACCCTGAAATGTCTCCCACAACACTGATCAGAGAAGATCACAGTGTTTGGTGTCTGCTCCTATTGTCTCCCTAGGGCTGGTGCTCACAATTTCCCCAAGACGAAGAGCAGATAAAAGGGGAAAAAACCTTTGTATTGTGATAGATGTGTTTGACATGAGGGACCCTGTATGCCAGGCCTGCTTTCTCTAGCCAAGTGCTGCCGACTGTGGGTCCAGGTGAAATAACAACAGCATTTACAAGAGACCTGTTTTAAGAGCCCATTCAGGAACCCCTTAAAACCTGCAGACTTCAAGTTTCTTAGGATGAGACCAAAATATTAAAAGATTCATGAGGAAATTAAAGCTTGAGAGGAAAGACTTTCCTAAGTGGTTATCAGCCCAGGCTTCTAAATAGGGCCATGTGCGAGTTTGAAGAAAAATCATCACTTGTGTCCTTTCTGCACACTGTCTGTTGGTCTTTTTTATTATAATTATTATAAAGATGTGGAGTACAATTTAGGGTTAGGTATAGAAACATTGATTATGCAGGTGCCCTTGTGGATGAGATGTGCCCCTCCCTCCCCTAGAAGTTTCTCTCAACTGCCAATCCCACACCCCTCCCCTGACAGTTTCCCACTACTGCCAATCCCTTTCTTACAGTATTATAATATTTCAAGATCTGCTTATGAGTGAGAACATATGGTATTCCTTTCTTTTTTTCTGTGACAGATCACTGAGTATGATCGACTCCAAATCCATCCAAGTTGCCCTGAAATCCATATGTTTGGCCTTCTTTATGGATGCATAATATTCCATTGTGAAGATGTACCACATATTTTATCCAGTTCAGCTTTGATGGGCAACATGGCTGGTTCCATTTTTTTTTTTTTTGCTATTGTGAAGAGCTGCAACAAACATATGTGTGCAGGTATCTTTTTTGTAGAATGATTTGAGTTCCTCCAAGTATATTCACAATAGGTAAATTGCCAGGTCATATGGAAGGTCAATTTCTAATTCTTTCAGATATCACCACAGTCTTCCAAAGAGGTTGCACTAGTATGCATTCCCACCAACAGTGAAAAGTGTTCCTTTTTCTCCACAACCTCACCAGCATCTGTTGTTTGTTAAGGATGGCCATTCTTACTGGGGTTAGGTGGTATCTCAATGTGGTTTTGATTTGCATTTCTCTGATGATGTGAAGCTGACACTTTTCCATGTGTCTGCTGGCTACCCTTATATCTTCTTTTGAGAACTGTGTATTCATGTCTCTTGCCCACATTTTAAAGGGTCTGTTTATTTTTTTTCCATTTGGTGTTTGAGTTCCTTGTAGATCCTAGATGTTAGGCCTTTGTCAGATATACAGTTGGCATATATTTTTTCCCATTCTGTGGACTGTCTCCCTGCTCTCTTGATGGTTGTTTGTTGGTCTTTGTGAAAGCATTAATGTTTTAATTAATTGCCCCCACGTGATTCTAATGTGGAGTCAGAGTCAAGCACAAGGGCTACCGGATATATTTGTGAAAGTTTTTGCCAGATGTGGTAGCAAATACCTGTAGTTCTGGTTACCTGGAAGGCTGACGTGGAAGAATCGCAGAAGCCCAGCAGGTTAAGGCTGCAGTGGTCATGAGCATGTCAGTGCACTCCAACCTGGGTGACAGAGTAAGACTCCAACTCGAAATAAAAGAAAGTTGAGTTCAGATGGGAGGTGACCTGTCCTGCTCTGCTTGGGTTTGGTTGGGCAGGTAGATCTGTGTGACCCTATCTTTATTGCTGTAACAGGAACTGCCAGTGTTTATGGCAAGGGAGGGCACTAGAGGGAAGAAAAGAAGAAACTCATACTTTTGTCTCCATGTAAGAGCTTGTTGCTCCTGAATCTATCTCTTGTGACAAAGACAGATGATCAGAACCAATAAAATATGGATAAAATTTGATATAAAAATTTACAATATATGATGATTAAGTTTACAAACTTATCCTAGAAGAAGTGCTACATACCTCATTGCTGAATATCACGGTGGTCACCTTCAAAGAACTCCCTTACAGAAGCCATGGGTTGTTGCCAGTGCCTAGTCCACTAATCAAAGCTATTTTCAAATTTCTATGAAATGGCCATCAGACCTATCCTCATGAGAATGTTGGAATTCAAATTAAAACAACAAACATTAAATTTCATGTGAAATGGCCAGGTGCAGTGGCTCAGCCTGCAATTCCAGTACTTTGGGAGGCCAAGGTGAGAAGATTGTCTGGGCCCAGTTATTTGAGACCAGCCTGGACAATTTGATGAGAACTTGTCTCTACAATAAATAAAAATTAAGCTAGGTATGGTAGTGCACTCCTGTATTTCCAGTTACTTGGAAGGCTGAGGGAGAAGGATTACCAGGGCCAAGCAGATTAGGGCTGCAATGGCTGTTGAGCATGCCACTGCACTACAGTATGGGAAAGAGAGACTCCAAATAAAGAAAAAGTCTGAAAAGGAAGATATGGTGACACTGAATATGAGAAGGACTTGGGAAGTAATGTAGTGTGATGGGAAAAACACATTGAGATAGCCAGGCATGGTGGCAAGCATGTATAGTTCCAGCTATTTGAAAAGCTGAGGCAGATCGATCGCCTAAGCCCACCAGGATGAGGTTGCGGTGGTTGTTAGTGTGTCAGTGAACTCCAACCTGGGTGCCAAAAGTGAGACTGCAACTCAAAAAGAAAAGAAAAGAAAATACACGGAGAAACCAAAGGAATGCAAAATTTTAAAGTAGACACAGATATGGAAATGCATCACACGATGAAAGCGACAGGAGTGGAAGAGCAGATGTGGCCTTGATGTGTCCCCCTGGAGACTGACGCTCACACATGTGCAGAGACTTTGTCTTCCAGTGTGTTTGCTTCCTGCAGGTCTTCCTTCTCACCCAGAGAGGTGACTGAGCCCTTCTCAGTGATCAGAGTATTGGGATCAACGTCTGTGCAATGGGAGTCCTTTAACACAAGTCAGTCTGATAAAACAGCAACTAATATAATAGGCAACACACAGTTCATCACATTTTAAGTTAGTGATGGATAATGTTCGAAAAATGAGGTAATTCTGACATTACTTAAATTATTTAGAAAACACAGATTTTGTTATTTTTGAATAAAATTTGTGCAATTACTTTCATTATATGTAAACATTTAAAAAGTTAATGTTGTCAAGGACATAGTTTCTGAAGTTCAATGTCCACCATAAGCTGATATTCCCTTATAAATTCTCTTACTCTTCACTTCCATTATATCATCAAATAGAGGAATGACTTTTTCTTCTTAAAGTGCACTACAGAGAAGCTCTTATTGGTAATCAAATCTCTCAGGTATGTTTCTGTGTTTGGAAAATACTTCAATTTATCCCTAGTCTGTAAAGATATTGTATTTACGTATTTAAGATAATTTCTATCCACTGTATACTTATGTTTAAAGTAGGTCTCACTCTCACACAGGCTGGAATGTGGTGGCATGATTATGTCTCACTGCAGTCTCAACCTATGGGCTCAAGAAATCATCTACCTAAGCCTTCTAAGTGGGGATCACATTAATTAATCTGTAATTTATTATGGAGTTACCTTTTTTTTCAGTTTGGTAATTTTTATTTTTATTTTTTTAATCAATACTTTTTATTATGATATTGTGAGGTACAGTTAAGGGTCAGGTATACAAATATGCTTCTTTCAGGCACCCTTGTTGATAAGAGGTATCTCCACATCCCCAGACAGATATTTACTACCGTTAATCCCATCTCCCTTCTCCTCTCCCCCATAGTTTCCCACCACTGTTAGTCATTATCTTATAGTATTACGTTGGATGTTCAAGGTCCACTATATGAGTGAGAACATGTGATACTCAGATCTTTGTTTTTGTGAGAGGTCACTCAGTATTATAGACTCTAGTTCCATCCAGGTTGCAGTGAAATTGATGATTTTGTTCTTTTTTATGGCTGTGTAGTATTCCATCATGTATATGTACCACATTTTTTTCAACATTAAAAGGAATATTCACTTTCATTATTTGATTCTGTCCATCTGTTTTTCTTGAACAAGTCCACTTTTCATTCCAAATTGTTGCATTCTGCACTTGGGGCAATGTAGTCATTTAAAAACAACAGCTCAAAGATCATTCATCTGCAGCCACCTATATGCTTCAATGGTGTTCCTCATAGTTTTTTCACAGCTATCTTTATACAACAAGTCTTAGGAAAACATTTTCCTTCATATACCTTCAAAACACATAGACTTTGTTTCACCTTGAGGAAGTTAGTGATGGTCCGGCAGACTCGGCCACCACTCTGCCAGCATGACTGAAGGCTTGCAAAAGCACCATCAGACCTTATTTACCTCAAAGAAAAGAGCCCTCATTTTTCAAAGCAAGCTATATTCTAAAAGAATCTAAGAATGGAGAACTTCCAGATTAAATATGATGCTTGGCATACTTCACCAAGGTATTAATAATCAAAAAATTAGACCACACATGGTGACTCAAGTCTGTAATTCCAGCACTTTGGGAGGCGAAGGTGAGGGAATTGTCTGAGTCCAAAGTTTGAAAACAACCTGGACAAATTGGTGAGACCTCATCTCTACAATAAGTTTTTAAAAATTAGCCATGCATGGTAGTCATCACTGTACTCCAACCTGGGTGAGAGGAGTGAGACGCCAATTCAAAAAAAAATTGCATTGTACCAAAAAAGATGTGTCAGCAGTCACCATAATCAAGTGAATAAAAGTAATATCAACTGTAATAGAACATATCAGTATCAGGTGACAATGCACACAGATGACACCACAGGAGTACTGATATCATAGGCCAAAAAAATAGTCAAATTTTACCTACACTTAATAGTCAAAAAATATATTTTATGCTGAATTCCAGTTACAGGCATCTCCCAAATTCTGTAATCTCCAAATGTGCACTTTTTAACATCCTAAAGAGCAAGACTCTTCTAATTTTTTTTTTTTTTTTGAGTTGGAGTCTCACTCTGTCACCCAGGTTGGAGTGCAGTAGCATGCTCGTGGCAACCCAGTATCAATCTGCTGGACTCTGACGATTCATTTACCTCTGACTTCCAAGTAGCCAGAAGTACAGGCATTTGCTGCCACAACTGGCTAATTTTGAATTATTGTAGAGATGAGGTCTCACCAGGTGAGGGCTGGAGTTAAACCTGTGGGCTCAGGCAATCCACTCACTTCAGCCTCCAAAAGTGCTGGTTTAACAGGCTGAGCCCCTGGCCTGGGCTAATTATTACTTAGTCAGACCTTCCAGACTTATTCTGGGCATACTTGTCATTCTGTTTAAGTATGCATTTTAGTAACCATGTTCTGGATGGAGCATCCAGAAGGAACCTTAATAATACATGTTTCCATTCTTCAGTAGTATGTGAGAATCTATGCCATCTCAATAAGAAATCTGGGGACCTTGCATTTCCCTGTTCCACAGCCACAAGGGAACATTTTAATACTGCAGATCATAAATTCATGGTGAGAACTCTTCAAGGTAGCTAAGCAACATGGATTAACAACCAAGAGTAAACTTTGCAATGCTGGGAGAAGTATTTGTTACAGTCTTTGACCATGTCAAGATCAAAAACTTGTTGAAAGAAACTTATTAGAAAGGACCATCACAAGTATAGAAGTAAAGGTTTGCAAGTACTAAAAACATGACAGTCCAGTAGGGAAATTGGCTACAGCCCCTGCCTTGGGATACGTTTACTTGAGAACAGGCCATTTTTTTCACTTCTTCTCATTTTCTCTGGGATTATTTTCTCAGGTGAAGTTATCCAAACAAGTCATGCATACCATGTGCTTTTTGAAATTTTAAATTATTTTTTGAAGTCTAGGGACAAGAATATCATGGGATTGTGAATGAGGCCCAAAGGGCCCATACCTCCACTACCAAGTAACTAACGTCTGGGTCATGATCCTCAGAATGTTTGTGACCATTGGTATCATCATTGTTCCAGGTTGGTCATCTTAGTGTTTGTTTATTTATTTATTTTGAGTAGGAGTCTTACAGTGTTGCCCAGACTAGAGTGCAGTGGCTACCATGCCAGGCTAACTATTTATTTGTTTATTGTAGAGGTGAGGCCTTACCAAGTTGCCCAGGTTGATCTAGAATCCCTGAGCTCAGACAATCCCTCATCTTGGCCTCTCAAGGTGCTAGGATTACATGCTTGAGCCACCATGCTCATCTTCTTAGTGTTACAATAGACTGAGGAAATGTGATCGGCCCAAGGTGGACCCCTTGTACTGTACTTTCCATTTCCTGCCCACTTCCCTTGCCACATTATACAGCAGATTGTACTAATACCATTTTCTACTATGGAAGTCAATAAAGTGCATGTTCTGGTAAAAAACAAAAAAATCAAAAAACAAAAACTAATGGAGTAAGTCATATAATTTGATGCCTTTCTGCCAGAATACTGAGATGTAATCCCAGCACTTTGACAGGCTGAGGCAACACAATTTCCTGAGTTCAGGGGTTCAAGACCACACTGGACAGCTTGCTGAAACCTTGTCTCTACAATATATCAAAAAGTAAGCTGGGTTGGTAGTGTGCTCCTGTAGTTCCAGCTACTTACAATGCTGAAGCAGAAGTAGCACCTGAGCCAAGAAGGTAGAGGCTACAATGGTTGTGAGCCTGCCACTGTTCTCCAGCCTGTGTGACAGAGAGAGACTCCAATTAAAAAAAGAAAGAAAGAAAAAGAAAAAGATTTTAAAGTTTAAAAAAATTAGCCAGGCTTAGTGACTCAGTCTTTAATCCCAGCACTTTGGGAGACCAATGTGGGAGGATTGCATATTTGAGACCAGACTGGGTAACTTAGCAAGACCTAATCTCTACAATAAATCAAAATATTTGCTGTGTGTGGTGGTGTGTCACTGCACTTCCAGCTTCTTGAAAGGCTAAGACAGAAGGATCACCTGAGCTCAGCAGGTCGAGGATGCAGTGGCCATGTACACTGTGCTACTACACTCCATCCTGGGTGACAGAGTGAGATTCCAACCTCCCTCAAAAAAGAATAATCCGTGAGTAACTTCTCTGGGTGTCTATAAAAATAGAATGCAGAACCTGAAAAAGATATGTGTGGCAGCATTAATTACAAAACTAAATATGTGGAAGCAACCTAAGTGTCCTTTAAAGAATGAAGGGACAGAGAAAATGTGGCACCCTCAAAAAGCTGCAGAAACTAGCCAGGCTAGGTGGCTCAGCCTGTAATCCTGCACTTTAGGAGGCTGAGGCGACTGGATTACCTGAGCCCGTGGGTTCGAGACCTGCCTGGGCAACTTGGCAAGAGCTCATCTCTACAATAAATCAAAAACTAGCCGGGCATGGTAATGTGCACCTGTAGTTCCAGCTATTTGGAAGGCTGAGGTGGAAGGATCGCCAGAGCCCAGCAGGTCAAGGATGCAGTGGCCAGGAGCGGCCACTGCACTCCAGTCTGGATGACAGAGTGAGTCTCCAACTAAAAAAAAAAAAGCTGTAGAAACTTATTTAATCAAAAGTCAAGTTGAAATAAACATCAGATATAGAATAGCATTATACAATGGGGTGTTCTTTTAAAAGGAAAACATAAAGATATCCCATGTAAACTTTTGTTTTCACTTTGACAGAATTTGAGAATATTTTGAAAAGCAAAAAATATTGATTGACTCATCTCATCTGATGCTATGCCTTCATTCCCAGTGTTTATATAAAAGCATGTGGTCAGCTGTTGCTACATTATAGTATGATAGAGCCTTCTATACTAGTGAGCAGCAGTCATCTCTAGTTTTCCATAGATGCTGAAGAACATTGATATGTAATATGCATTGAAAGGTCTAATTGGAGTGGTTTTTTGTGGCTCGCAGTGAGAATTATTGTAAGTTCCACCTGAGCTGGGTGATCAAGACAACTTTTTATGCCACTAGAATGAATGAGAAAGAAACATTGACAGTATTAGAAACAAGTTGTCATATCATTTACATATTAAGGAAAAAGTGAGGCCAGACCATTAATATTTTGATGCATCTTCATAGTATCAATACTTAAAAGCCCTAAGTTTAAGTTGATACAGTATAGAGGTATTTTCCTAGGCATCAGACAAAAGATAATTGATTTCTTAAAAGGTAAACTGTTGGGAGCCAGCCACGGAGGTCCACTGAACGGGGGGGGCCTGGACCTTGGGGGCCGTGGACCCCGAGACCACTAGGATGCATTCAGGAGCTGTTGCCCCCTTTTCCCCCCCTACCTTTTTCTATTTGGCACACTTAACCAAAAGGAACTCTACTGACCTAAGCTGAAGGCCCTCTGACTGTGACAGGCATGGTTAACTCTACAAACTCATTGTTCCTGTTTCCCATGAACTATGGTTTCGGCTTAGGCATTAGATATAATTCAAACTTGGGTCACATTTGGGAGCCTTCTATACAGTACAAGCTTCTTTATAAGATGTAAAAGAATATTTGTGAAATTAGTATATAATATAGAGAGCTGTTTTCAGCTTTAGATAGTATAGATGATTATCTAGAGTTACCAGAAATGGCCCAGCATGAACTTTGGACTGGGTCACATTCCTAAGGGCCCAGCATGTACTTTGGATTGGGCTGAATTCTTTTAAACCTGCTTTTAGCTACAATTAGTGTAGAGTTTTTCTACTTATTATAGAAACTGAATGTATTCTACTCATAGAAAGTATTGTAGAATAGGTCATGCTAATGTCAGAGAATTATGTTAGTTCAAGCATGATCAAACATGATATTTTGAGGTTTAATAAGAATACAGCTAACTTTAGAAATTTCATTGTTTCCATTTTCTACTAATTATGGTTTTGGCCTTAGTACAATTTACAGTTTATATCTGGGTTTTATTTTAGAAGCTTTATTGCTGATGATCAGCTTTATATATTAGGATTAGGAATTAGAAACTTTTATGTAAATTAAGATAGATACATAGAATTTTAGAGTAACCATTTTGTTAAGAGATTGTAATCAATTGTTCCTAGAAACACCTCAGTGTGGTCTTTGGACTGGGCCACATTCTTTAGGAACTGGTTTGAGCTATAATTAAGAGTTTCTACAGTGTAGGTAGAATTAGCACAGAATAGAAAGGTATTAGGATTTAAGTTAGTCATTAGGTGTCATGTATGCATAAGTTTTAGAAGTTATTGATTATTAGAATATTATGATGTTAGAATTGTTGTATTGCTTTTGAGGAATATTAACCAAGCATAAGGTACAGTGAGATAATTTGGGGATTGTCCATCCTCATGCTTGGAAAAATGCCTGGTGGGTGAGGGACACCCCTCATCCACCTGGCTTTATGTTCATGTAATAGTCTTGTGATTTAATTGGGATTGTCTTTCCTCATGCTTGAGGAAACACCTGGTGGGTGGGGGATGCCCCTCATGCACCTGCTTTGTGTTCATGTGAAAGTCTTGTGATTTAACCTGTAAAAATTTGGGATATGACTTATGGTTTGTACCATTAAATGGCTTCTGCACTAGGCAGGAGTCCAGTCTCTTTCTCTCTTTCTTTTAATATCTATCCCTCCTACAGAATTGGCTTCTGCACTAAACAGATTCCAGTCTCTTTCTTTCTCCCTCTTTCTTTCTTTCTTACTTACTTTCTTTCTTTCTTTCTATCCCTCCATTTTTGTTTCTTTCATATCTATCCCTCCAGTTTAATCACTGACGCCATCTTTCCTACTTAAAACCTGCAGAAGACGGGCTCAGTGGCTCAGCCTGTAATCCCGTGCCTTTGGGAGACTGAGGTAAGTGGATTGCCTGAGCCTGTGGGTTCAAGACCCATCTGGGCAACTTGCTGAGACCTCATCTCTATAATAAATCAAAAAATTAGCCGGGTGTGGTAGCGCATGCCTGTAATTCCAACTACTCGGAACACTGAGGCTGAAGGATCGTTGGAGACTTGCAGGCGAGGCTGCAGTGGGCAGGAGCAGCCACTGCACTCCAGTCTGAGTGACAGAGTGAGGCTCCAACTCAAAAAAAAAAAGTAAATCTCTGAAAGAGTGCATTGTTCTTTATTTTTGTTAGTCCATCATCCATTGTAAGTGATCAGGTTATAGAATAAATTTATATTTAAAGTCATTACTGAAAGCAAATGGCTTACTACTACCTTTTTTAAATTTGGAGTCTCCCCTCTCTCTCAGACTGGAGTGCAGTGGCCTGCTGTTGGTCACTGTGACCTCAACCTGCTGGTCTCAGATTATTCCACCTCTGCCTTCCAATTAACTGGAACTACAGGCACTTGCCACTACACTGGGTTAATTTTTTTATTTATTGTCTCATCAAGTTGCCTGTATTGGTCTCGAACCTGTGGGCTCAGGAAATCCTCTCACCTTTGCCTCACAAAAAGCTGGGATTATAGGCAGGGACTACTGCCCCCGGGCCTACTATTGACATTTTAAACTTACTTTCTGTGTTTTCCTGTAGCAATGTTTCTCTTCTTTTTCTCTCTTACTGGCTTCCTTTTGTGTGTGTGTAAGTGTGTGTGTTTATTAGTGGCTTTTGCCTTGATTACTTTTTTATTTTCTATTTTCTTTTTATCTATGGGTATTTTCTTTGTAATTTCTGTGGCAAATGGAGAGTATATAAAATATCTTAAGGCTTTACTAATGCATCTTAAAGTAATAAGAAGTTAACTTCAATTGTATACAAGCACTCTAGCTTTTTACATCTCCCTTCCCTTCCCTTTCCCTTCCTACACTTCACTGCCTACACTTCCCTTCACTACAGGCTCTGCTGTGATCCCCACTCTTTGTAGAGATGAGGTCTCACCAAGTGGCCCAGGTGGGTCTCAAACCCAGGGGCTGAGGCAATCCATTCACCTCAGTCTCCCAAAACACTGAGATTACAGACTGACCCCCTGAGCCTGAGTAGTGATTTACTTTTAAGGCCAAGAGAGAATGGAAAAAGATACAGTATGTTCCCTACATACAAAAAAGATTTGTTTTGAGGGTGCATCCAACTAAGGTAACCTAGGCACCCAATTATCACAGTAGACTATATAGTACTGTACTGTAGTTGGTTTATAATAGTATTCATGCATATAATACATAAAAATAAACAAATAAAAAATAAACCAAAATAAAACACAAAAAATTTAAAAAATCACTTACACAATTGAACATGCAAAAAAAACTATGTATCTTTGAACGTTTGCAGCTTACAGGTTCATAAGTAGAAGATTTCCTGTATTCTATGCAAATAGTACGAAAGGGGATATGATTGCAGCATTATCTTATGCAAAACCTACATTAGGAAAAAAAAACTCAGAAGAAACAAAAAATATTCATATAATAATAATAAGAGGCCAGGCTCGGTGGCTCAGTCAGTAATCCCAGCATTTGTGAGCCCAAGGTTAGTGAACTGCCTCAGCACACAGGGTTTCAGATGGGCCCAGGCAACTTGGTAAGACCTTCTCTCTACAATAAGTTTTAAAAAATAGTTGCACATGGAAGAACAAGCCTGTAGGTCCAGCTACTCAGAAGGCTGAGGCAGAAGGATCATCGGAGCCCAGCAGGGCGACGCTGGTGTGGCCATTAGTGTGCATGCCACTGCACTCCAGTCTAGGCAAAGGAGTGAGACTCCAACTCAGAAAAAAAAAAGAAAAGGAATTTAGAGGTATCACCCTTCCTTATTTTAAAATATATCACAAAGTTAGGGAAATAAACTGTGGTACTGATGTACAGAAAAACAAACAGATCATGGAACCAAATAGAAAACTCCAAAATGAACCCTAATTACTATAATTAATGAACCCTAATAAATATAATTAAGTAATCTAAGAGAAGGTTTCTATGCCCACAAAATGGGGAGAAAACTGCTGCTTCAACAAATGATGGCGGAAAACTTGGTATCTACTATGTAGATAAAGGATTCATGAGCCAGGCTCGGTGGCTCAGCCTGTAATCCTGTGACTTTGGGAGGCTGAAGTGGGTGGATTGCCTGAGCCCGTGGGTTTGAGACCCACCTGGGCAGCGAGACCTCATCTCTACAATAAATCAAAAAATCAGCTGGGCGTGGTAGCGCATGCCTGTAGTTTCGGCTACCTGGAAGGCTGAGGAGGAAGGATCGCCAGAGCCCAGCAGGTTGAGGCTGCAGTGGCCGGGAGCGGCCACTGCACTCCAGTCTGGGTGACAGAGTGAGACTCCAACTCAAAAAAAAAAAAGGATTCACAACATATACAAAAAGTATCTGCAATTATTACATATTTCAATGTAAAAACTGCCAAGTGTGGTGGCTTAAGCCTGTAACTCCAGCACATTGGGAGGCCAAGAAGAAATATTGCCTTAGACCAAGGATTTGAGACCACCCCAAGCACCTTGGCAAGATATGATCTCTACAATTAATAAAAAATTTAACCAGGCATGGTGGTGACCAGCTAAGAAAACTGAGAGAAGGCTCTGTTGTGTATAGAAGAAGTGTTTCTCATAACCTCTTGAAAAACAGAAACTAATAGAAATAAACCTATTAGGCAGAATCATCACAATTATGGTATTAAAATTTTGCAAGTTCTAAAAACATGACATTCCAGTAGGAAAATTAGACATAGCTCCTGACCTGGGACACATTTACCTGAGAACCATTCATTTCTTTCTTTCTCCTCCTTCTCTGTGATTTCTTCTGAGATGAGATTATCTGGACAAGTCACTCCTACAGCCTTGACAACCTGGGGTCAGGCAAACTTTCCATCTTAGCCTCCCAAGTAGCTGGAATGACAGTCATGCACTATTATTCCCTACTAATGTTTTGATTTTTTGTAGTGACAAGATCTTGCTATGTTGCCCTCAAACTTCTGAGCTCAATCAATACTCTTGTCTCCATCTCCCTAAGGGCTGGGATTTCTGGTGTGAACCTCCACACATACCCAGAATATGCCTTTAAAGACGTAAGCACAATCCGTCACCTGCTACCACCACACCCACAGAAAGAAGAACCCAGACAGAAGTGCAAATAGAGTCAAGACTCTTCTGTGTCTTTTGTCATGAGACAGATTCTGAAGCAATGAGCTCCCACAAGGAAACCAAACCATGAGTTTCCTCTTTCCTGTCCTCAAACTCCCTTGCCACAAACACCAGCAATTTTTGCTACATCCAGAGAATACTGCCCCATTGATCTGCCTGGCAAAACTGAAGCAGAGCAGGCCAGGTGGTCTCTTTTTGAACTCAACTCCCCTAAGGTATCAGAGGGCCCTTGTGCTAGACTCTCACTCATTCTTAGAATCACATGGAGGAAATTAATTAACAAAACATGAATGCTTCTCTTCAGACCAATAGAGTCTGTGTAAAGGGCAAAGAGAAATGTACGTCTTCAAACTGGCCATGTGACCCTAATTGGAAGCCTGGAGTGAGAACCACTTAGCAATCATCATGTCTTAAGCTGTATTTTTGTTTTGTTTTGTTTTGGTTTAGGTTTTTTTGTTTGTTTGTTTGTTTTGAGTTGGTGCCTCACACTGTCTTCCAGGTTGGAGAGCAGTGACATGCTTATGCCCACTGCAGCCTGAACCGGCTGGCTTCAAATGATCCTTCCAGCTTAGCAGCCAAGTAGAAGGAAGTACAGACATAAGCCACCAAGCCCAACTAATTTTTTATTTATTGTAGAGATGTCTCATTAAGTTGCCAAGGATGGTATGGAACATGTGGGCTCAGAAAATCCTCTCACCTTGGCCCTCCAAAGTGCTCTGATTATAGGCATGAGCCACCTCACCCTGCCATCTCTTAAGTTATAATTTGTACATGATTTGTTTTGTATTTTAGGTTTCCTGCCAAAAAAAAAAAAAAACTGTAATCCCAAGCTGGGCCCAGAGACTTAAGCCTATCATCTCAGCACCTTGAGAGGCCAAGAGAGTTACCTTTCCTAGAGGTTTGGGAGAAAGCTGGGCAACTTGGCAAGACTTAATCTCTAAACAATTCAAGAAAATAGCCAGGCATAGTAGTACATGTCTGCAGTTCAACTTACTTGGAAGGATGAGGCCGAAGGATCACTTGAGCCCAGCAGATAGAGGCTGTGATGGCCACAAATGAGCCACAGCACTCCGAGTTTGGTGACTCACAAAAACAGAGTATGATTCTCCAGGTTTTAAGGGGTTCCTGAGTAGGCTTTTAAAATAACTCCCCCTCTGAATGTTGATGTTGCTGCACCTGGACCCACAGTCAGCAGCACTCAGCTAGAGAAAGCAGGCCCAGGACACAGGTTCCCCCACACCCCAAACACTCATCAAAACACAAATAGTTCTGATCCAAATTAAAAACACAATGGATCTCCATCCTGAAAGATCATGTTCTCTGTTGGCCCCTTAAAGTTTGCACAGGCTGAAGATACTCAGTGGCCTAATCAAGTCTCTGAGTTTGGGGACCATTCTCACTGTGAGATGCAGCCCAGTGTGGCTCACTTCTAGGTAGTGACAGGGAATCCTGAGCTGATGGGAACTTTATTCTGAATGCTCCCTCCACACACTCTATTGTTTCCTCTTCACAGCATGGAAATGCTTCATCCTTCAGGATTTCCATTCTTACCAGGGATCAAATGCTTACTTGGAGTAATTAAGACTCTGAACTGTGACATCTTTTATTCTGAAAACTGAGATGTAGAGTCTGCTGAACACCAACCAATTCTCCAACACCAACTCATTCTCCAACAATTCATTTCTGTCACCACCCAGAATTAGCAAAGGCTCAACAAGTTCAGACTTCAGTCTCACAACACTGCCCTCACTGCAGATGCCAGGTACAAAACCCAGGGACATCTATGTTTCTGAGCATCTGCATATAAATCAGGGGCTCGCATAAGTTATCCTCAAGTCCAGTTTTTTAATGAAAGACTCACAGAACTCAGCAAAACACTCGTTATGATTAAAAGTTTATTAAAAATGATATAGGCCGGGCCTGGTGGCTCAGCCTGCAATCCCGTGCTTTGGGAGGCTGAGGTGAGTTGATTGCCTGAGCTCGTGGGTTTGAGACTCATCTGGGCAACTTGGCGAGACCTCATGTCTACAATAAATCAAAAAATTAGCCGAGTGTGGTAGCGTGCGCCTGTAGTTCCAGCGACTTGGAAGACTGAGGTGGAAGGATCGCCGAAGTCCAGCAGGCCAAGGCTGTGGTAGCCGGGAGCAGCCGTTGCACTCCAGTCTGGGTGACAGAGTGAGACTTCAACTCAAACCAACAACAACAACAAAAAGAGATATAAAGGCAAGGGACAGTGGCAGGAAATTTGGTGGTGGGAGGAGAGAACTCTGGTTAATAGCTGTGATTAAAGACACCACTTTGTGTTCTGCAAGAGCAGCTTGCTGCAAAGAAACCCCCTCACATTATGACTTAAGTGATGTTGCTCATTTTTCCTATCTCAAATCCAGTCACAGACACTGCAATTTCTCATTTTCTGCCACATAAAAAATGGTATAAATACTTTTGTCTCCAGTGGTCATAGCAAAACACCTGTGAAACAAACATTTTCTTTCTCCTGACCCCTCAACTCTGACCCACACACAGCTTGAGCCAACACACACCTCTCTTTCTGGTCCTCCTAAAAGCAAGCTGACTTTGGGGTGAAACATTCTTCGAACGGGAATCTGCTCGTGCCACCCTCCATCCTGCTCTCCCCCTCCCAATCCCTTTATGATCTTCTTTGTTTCTCCACATGGAAGGAAGCCCATTTCTCCCTAAACATTGAGATGCTTGCAGGTCCTCTACCTGGTGATTTCACCATATTGCAATATATTATCTTAACGTTATTGTTGCCCAAACTCAAATTAATGTTGACAATATCTAGAAACAGCACAAGAATAATAACAATTATGCCTCCTGAAAAAAATTACATCCTCCATTTGTTTCTCAAACCTGGCCAAAAATCCTGCAGACCCACAACTTTCCATGGCTCTGCAAGCTTTTCTCACTATCTCGGGCTCCTTCCATGACTGCTGTAAACAGACAGGCACACCTGCAGGGGAGGCTCCCCTAAAAGAACTACCTGGGTCTTTTGCAGGATGAGGACTGACCACTGCTTGGAATCTCTGGCCCGTGCGTCAGCTTTCTGATTAAGGTTTGAAACGACGTGAGATGGAGTCGATATGGTCAAAGAGCAGTCATTTTGACACTGTGTAGTTCTGTCATGTTTTCTCAGCAAAATTACCTTGACAGCCCTCTAATCATTAGGCAAGGACAGAACCAGTAGCTGAGAGATAGCTATTACTAATTGTCTTACAACCAATCCCTCACTAGCTTGTTTTGTATTAATTACAGTTTCACTCTGAATATTTGTCTCCAGTCATAATAAGTGACACTAATCTGCCCTTTAGGTACTTCCTGAAAGACTCTTATCATCATGGCAGCAGTCATGTGACTAACCCATTCCCCAATCTGCTGTCACTTCACTTGACCTGCCTCAGCAAAGAAAAGGACTTTAAAATAGCACAAAATGTTGACCTGAAGCAGCCATTTGCCACTGCTTTTGTTAAGCTCTAGCCAGACCATGTGCTCATTGAGTTATGGTGGCCACTGCTTTGCTAAGTTCTGATCTGGCTATATGACTCTGAGCCATGGCCACCATGTTTTTCTCATAAAATGTAGCAATAAACTGATATCCAGATAACAGAATACAGAAGAGCTATCCACTATCACAAATTATCCACTCTAAAAATGAAGAGGAACTTATGCTTTCATAAATCTACATAATTCACCAATCTACCACACTTCTTGTGAGAATGTACTGATGTTCCACAAATATAAGGAGAGAAAAATGTCCCCTATTTTTATTTTGAGTTACTATTTGCAAAGCAAAGCCCTGGGATTCTGTTTGAAAGTACACTAAAATAGAACAGTCCTCAGAATCTTACTACATTCATTCTGCAAAATAAAAAAAGGTAGATAAGATTTTTTTTAACACACAGAATATCTAACTAGATATTTAATGTTTTTTTAAAGTTGGGGGTCTCACTCCATTGCCCAGGCTGGAGTACAGTGGCTGCTAACGGCCACAGCAGCCTCAGCCTACTGGGCTCAGATGATCCTTCTGCCTCAGCCTTACAAGTAGCTGGAACTACAGGTATGCACCACCATGCCTGGCTAAGTTTTTTTGATTCATGGTAGAAATGAGGTTTTGCCAAGTTGCCCGGGATAGTTTTGAATCCGTGGGCTCTGGCAATCCTCTCACCTCAGCTTCCCAAAGTGCTGAATTATAAGCATGAGCCTCTGTACCCAGCCTTAGATATTTAATTTTTTCCAGACATCTATCTATATCTTGCCTGAAATTTTAAAAAAACTTTTCAACGCCTATTGATAAAATACATTTTATGGTTATTGAAAAACTGGAGTTGAAATAAGTGGATGCATTTTTTTAAAGGGCGTAAACTCAGGTAGGATAAGCACTGACACACAGACAAGCCTAAATCCAGTGTCAAGTCAGGTCATCCTATGACTTGGAATGTCCTATTACACAGTCCTGCTAACTGAAGTGCCTGATGACCAACCTCTCAGGATACACTGAACCTGCTCTCCCGCGAGACTGAGAGGCTTCATGTGGATTCGTACACCTTCTCACTAGGTGAGATATTTCATAATTGGGATATTTTTATTCCTTTCACAAGTGAAACTTAATCCAGATTGAAAGTAGAACTCTGAAAACTTAAAATAAACTTAGTTCACATTTTGTCTCAGCATAGCCATTTTTCCTTAGACTGACATGCTTTGAATCAAGCACATGTTAGACGTTGCTAATTTCCAATAGGCAGGTTTTAGGAGGCATTCACACAGTTTAAGATTACATTTTTCTGCAGACCAAGAGGCAGTCTACCTAATTCCCCTCAGGAAATCTCCATCAAATGAAAAACCAGGGCAGCACAACAACACAACATTTCAACTCAAGGTTTACATACTAATCTCTAGGAAACTTTCAGGTTCCTTGTCAAGGGGGAATCAAAGATCAACTCTTGGCTGGCTGAAGCCATAAAAATTATAGTAAGACCACTTTTTGGTCAAGAAGTTTCTGGATTGCAAACATCTCTCAAGTCTCTTGTTGGAAAACCCCTTCGTCTTGACTCCACCTTTCTAGCCCATCACCGGAAGGCATTAGATGCTAATGTCTGGCAACCATAGATATATAAAACTTGTGGCTACTGAAATGAGCTAAATCATTTAATAAAATCATATTGCTAGCAAAATAATATTAACCAGCTTACTCTATTTTGTTTAAAACTTTCATCCTTGTTACCTGCCTGACCTAAGAATCAATGCCTACATGTGATTACAGTAATGTTCCCATGATGACAGACCCCCCGCTTTGTCTCCTTTGGGCAGGTCATGCTGACCATTGCCTACTGACCATTACAGAACTCTTCAGCCATATGTTGCATGTAATCGTATGCTTTGTTAACTGAAATCAAATGTTACGCTTTGACATTTTCATAGTTTGTTCTTATATTCTGTTCATGACATAACCAAGGTAACTCCATTGTGTAATGATTCTTCTTCCCTGTCTCTATGTAACTACCTTAAACCATATCTTAATGGCAAAACTCCAGGGACTTTCTGGGCACTGGCTATACCTAGGGCATAAAATTAATCAAAGCTACCTAACAATCAAAGTTCCCATTTTGGTTGCCAAGCTGTTAGTTAATAGTTGCTATGGTCACTAAGTTGCTACATAGCCAATACTGTAAATTTTACCTATAAAAGCTTGTCACAAGTTGCACCAATTTGCCAAGAGGTTTTCTGGCATTTGCTGACTCTAGACCCATGCATTTAATAAATTCATAATTAATCAAACACAACTGGCTGGCGTAGCTTCTTCTTGCTTGCTCGTCATAACACTACAACCTACATCAAAGACCCATGGCACTGGAAAGTTCTGTGGTCTTAAACCTTCTTTCTCCAAAGGGGTTTAAAAAACCCAATTCTTTGCTGGGCTTGGTGGCTCAACCTGTAATCCCGCGTTTTTGGGAGGCTGAGGTGAGTGGATTGCCTGAGCCGTGGGTTCAAGACCGCCTGGGCAGTGAGACCTTCTCTATAATAAATCAAAAAACAGCTGGGGGGCGTG
>JAPVLO010001452.1:0-86565 GCA_027257055.1 Cephalopachus bancanus | reverse complement strand
GCTCTATTGTCTGGAACATTTCATCCGGCCCAATGGCCAGATGCTAAGTGACAAGACCATTTTGGGAGGAGATGACTCCTTCAACACACTTTTCAGTGAGACGGGTGCTGGCAAGCATGTGCCCAGGGCAGTTTTTGTAGACCTGGAACCCACCGTCATTGATGAAGTTCGCACTGGCACCTACTGCCAGCTCTTCCACCCTGAGCAGCTCATCACAGGCAAGGAAGATGATGCCAACACCTGTGCCCGATAGCACTACACCATGGGCAAGGAGATCATTGACCTTGTCTTGGACAGAATTCGCGAGGTGACTGAGCAGTGCACAGGGTTTTCGGGGTTTCTTGGTTTTCCACAGCTTTGGTGGGGAGACTGGGGCTATGTTCACCTCCCTGCTGATGGGATGTCTCCGTTTACCTGGCCCCCCAGGTTTCCACAGCTGGAGTTGAGCCCTACAATTCCATCCTCACCACCCACACCACCCTGGAGCACTCTGATTGGGCCTTCCTGGTAGACAATTAGGCCATCTCTAACTTTTGTCGCCGAAACCTTGATATTGAGCGCCCAACCTACATCAACCTGAATAGGGTGATAGGACAGATTCAACTTAGTATCACTCCATCACTGCTTCGCTTAGATTTGAGGGAGCCCTGAATGTTGACCTGACAGACAGAATTCCAGACCAACTTGGTACCCTATCCTCGCATTCACTTCCCTCTGGCCACATATGCCCCTGTCATCTCTGCTGAGAAAGTCTACCATGAACAACTTTCTGTAGCAGAGATCACCAATGCTTGCTTTGAGCCAGCCAACCAGATGGTGAAATGTGACCCTCGCCATGGTAAATACATGGCAAGATCTCATTTCTACAGTAAATCAAAAAATTAGCTGAGCGTGGTGGCGCATGCCCGTAGCTCCAGCTACTTGGAAGGCTGAGGCAGAAGGATCGCCGGAGCCCAGCAGGTTGAGGCTGTGGTGGCTGTGAGCATGCCACTGCACTCCAGCCTGGGCGACAGAGTGATCCTCAGACTCAAAAAAAAAAAAAAAAAGTTTTAAAAGGCTTCTCTTGAACTCTTGGACTCAGGCAATCCGCTCACCTCTGCCTCCCGAAGGGCTGGGATTACAGGCATGAACTACCATGCCTGGCTAAAAACAGTATTTTGGAAATCAATTGTATTTTTTTTTCTGTCACCCAGGCTGGAGGGAAGTAGCACACTCTCGGCCACCACAACCTTGACCTGCTGGGCTCAGGTGATCCTTCTGCCTCAGCCTTCCAAGTAGCCAGAACTGCAAGCGTGCACTACCACACCTGGCTAATTTTTTGATTTACTGTAGAGATGAGGTCTCACCAAGTTGCCCAGGCTGATCTTGAACCCGTGAGCTCAGGCAATCCTCTTGCCTCAGGCTCCCAAAGTGCTAGGATTATAGGCGTGAGCTACCGGACCTGGTATATCAATTGTATTTATGGGGAAGATGGGACAGGGTATACAGGCTAGAAGTAGTCCCATACAAGTATGGCCAACTGAAGTGCAAAAGTAACTCAACAGAGGAAGAATAATCTTTTCAAGAAATTGTGCTGAACATGAGGTATATATATCCTTGTGGACCAGGATCCAGGCTGCAAAACAATACAATAAGGGACCCCAATACTCCACTGTCAGCAATGGCTAGATCAGCCAGAAAGAAAGTCAGCAAGGAAACAGAGGACTTGAACAACTCTGTTGACCAAATGAACCTAAACGATATGTACAGAAATATCATCCAACAGCAGAAGAATATACATTCTTTTCAAGCATACGTGGAACATTCTCCAGAACAGATGATATTTTTAGGCTGCAAGACAAGTCTTAACAAATTTAAAAAGATCGAAATCTAATTAAGTATTTTTTTCCAATAGTAAAGTAGGAAAGTAGAAATCTGTCATAAGAGAAAAATGGGGAAATTTACAAATATGTGAGAATTAAACAACACTCTTGAGCAACCAGTGGGGTCAAAGTCATAAGAGGGGAAATTAAAATAATATTTTGAGGCCAGGCGCGGTGAGTCACGCTTATAGTCCTGCACTTTGGGAGGCCAATGTGAGAGGATTGCCTGAGTCCATGGGTTCAAGACCAGCCTGGGCAACTTGGCGAGACCTCATCTCTACAATAAATCAAAAAATTAGCCGAGTGTGATGGCATGTGCTTGTAGTTCCAACTACTTGGAAGGTTGAGGTGGAAGGGTTGCCTAAGCCCAGCAGTTCGAGGCTGCGGTGGCCGCGAGTGTGACAATGCACTGCAGCCCGGGTGACAAAGTGAAACTCCAACAACAAAAACATTTTTTTTGAGATGAACAAAAATGGAAACACAATGGATCAAAACTTATGAGACACGGCAAAAGCAACTCTAATAGGGATTTATAGCGAGAAACATCTACATTAAGCAGAAAGAAACATCTCGAATAACTTAATTTTACACCTCTAGAAACTAGAAATAGAACAAACTAAGTCCAAAGTAAGCAGAAGGGAGAAAACAATAAAGATAAGAGCAAACATAAGTAAGATAATGTTTAAAAGTCCATATTATCCAGGGCAATCTACAGATTCAAAGCAATCCCTATGAAAATTTCTTTTATTGCCGGGCTCGGTGGCACAGCCTTTAATCCCGCGCCTTTGGGAGGCTGAGGTGAGTGGATTGCCTGAGCCCGCGGGTTCGAGACCCGCCTGGGCAGCGAGACCTCATCTCTACAATAAAAATTTAAAAATCAGCCGGGCGTGGTAGTGCATGCCTGTAATTCCAGCTACTTGGAAGGTTGAGGCGGAAGGATCGCCGGAACCCAGCAGGTCGAGGCTGCAGCGGCCGGGAGCAGCCACTGCACTCCAGTCCGGGCGACAGAGTGAGAATCCGACTTAAAAAAAAAAATTTTCTTTTATGTATGTGTGTATTTATTTATTTTTCTGAGTTGGAGTCTCACTCTGTTGCCCAGGATGGAGTGCAGTGGCATGCTCAGAGCCACCGCAGCCTCAACCTGCTGGGCTCAGGTGATCCTTTGGCTTCAGTCTTCCAAGTAGCTGGAACTACAGGTGCGCACCACCACGTCTGGCTAATTTTTTTGATTTATTCTGTCCACAAAGGATCTGCCCCTGTGATTCAAATACCTCCAACTAGGCTTCACCTTCAATATGAGGTTTGGAGGGTCAAATATCCAAACTATAACAACTAGCAAACTGAATTCCACAGCATATTAAAAGGATCATACACCACGATCAAGTGGGCTTTATTCTTGGGTTGCAAGAATGGTTTAACATATGCAAATCAATAAATGTGACAAACCATATTAACAGAATGAAGGATAAAAATCATATGATCGTCACAACAGATGCAGAAAAAGCAACCGACAAAATTTATCATGTATTCGTGATGAAAACTTTAAACAAATTAGGTATAGAAGAACGTACCTCAACATAATACAAGTTGCATATGACAAGCCCACAGGTAGCATCATATTCTACAGTAAAAAGATAAGAGCTTTTCCTCCAAGATCAGTAACAAAACAAAATGTCCACTGTTGTTACTTCTATTCAATATGATACTAAGAAGTCCTAGTCAGAGCAATGAGGCAGGAAAAAGAAATGATAAAAGGCATACAAATAAGAAAGGAAGAAGTTAAATCTTTTTCTGTTTGTAGATGATATGATTTTATATACAGAAAACTCTAAAGACACCACCCAAAAACTGTTGCAATAAAAAATTCAACAAATTTGCAGTGTGCAAAACCAGCACACAAAAAACAATTGCGGATCTACACACTACCAACAACCTACCTAAAAAAAGTTATACCATTTATAACAGCACAAAAATGCTTAAGAATACATTTAACTAGCCGCCTCGGTGGCTCAGCCTGTAATCCCACGCCTTTGGGAGGCTGAGGTGAGTGGATTGCCTGAGCCCGCGGGTTCGAGACCTGCCTGGGCAGGCAAGACCTCATCTCTACAATAAATCAAAAAATCAGCCAGGTGTGGTAGCGCGTGCCTGTAATTCCGACTACTCGGAAGGCTGAGGCGGAAGGATCGCCGGAGCCCAGCAGGTCGAGGCTGCGGTGGCCGGGAGCGGCCACTGCACTCCAGTCTGGGCGACCGAGTGAGACTCCAACTCAAAAAAAAAAGAAACTTTAACTAAGGAAGTGAAAGATCTGGACACTGAAAAATATGCATAAAACATTGATGAACGAAATTAAAATGATACAAATAAACAGAAAGATATTTCATTTCTTTAATTGGAAGAATTAATATTGTTTAAAAGTCCATATTACCCAGGGCAATCTACAGATTCAAAGCAATCCCTATCAATATTTCTTTTACGTATGAGTGTTTTTATTTATTTTTTTGAGCTGGAGTCTCACTCTGTTGCCCAGGCTGGAGTGCAGCAGCATGCTCAGAGCCACCGCAGTCTCAGCCTGCTGGGCTCAGGTTATCCCTTGGCTTCAGTCTTCCAAGTAGCTGGAACTACAGGCATGCCCAACCACGTCTGGCTAATTTTTTGGATTTATTGTAGAGATGAGGTCTTGCCAAGTTGCCTGGGCTGATCTCAAACCCGTGAACTCAGGCAATCCTCTCACCTCGGCCTCCCAAAGAGCTGGGATTACAGGGTTGAGCCACTGTTCCTGGCCCTATCAATATTTCAATGGCATTTTTCACAGAAATAGAAACAAAATCCTAAAATTCATGTGAAACCAAAAAAGCCCCTGAATAGCCAAAGCAATCTTGAATAAGAAGAAAAAATCACACTACCTAATTTCAAAATATACTTCAAAGTGAGAGTAATCAAAACAGTATGGTATTGGCATAAATGCATATATGTAGAACAATCGAACAGAATAGAGAGTCCAGAGATAAATCTATGATTGTAAAGTCAATCGATCATCATCAGAGATGCCAAAAATGTGCAATGGGGAACAGGGTAAGTCTTTTTAATAAATTATATTCAAGTCAGATGTGGCGACACACACTTATAGTCCCAGCTACTTGGGAGGCTGAGGTGGGAGGATAGTTCGAGTCCAAGAGTTTGAGGCCACAGTGAGCCGTGATCACACCACTCTATTTCAGCCTGGGGGAGACAGCAAGACCCAGCACCTTGGGAGGTGGAGGTGAGAGGATTGCCTTAGTTTAGGGATTCGAGACCAGCCTGGGCAACTTGGCAAGACATCATCTCTACAATAAATCAAAAAATTAGCCAGGCATGGTAGCACGTGCCTGTTGTTCCAGTTACTTGGAAGGCTAAGGTGGAAGGATTGCTTGAGTCCAACAGGTCGAGGCTGTGGTGGCTGTAAGCATGCCACTGCACTCCAGCCTGGGTGACAGAGTAAGGCTCCAACTTTAAAATAAAATAAAATATATTCAGAAAACTGGATATTCACATGCAAAAAAATGATATTGGAACCTTATCCTACACCCTATATAAAAATCTGCTCAAAATTGATGAAAGACTTAAATGTAAGAACTAAAACCATAAAACTAATCGAAGAAAATGTAGAGACAAAAATCTTCTTGATCTGGGCAATGATTTTATTTGATACGGTCTCAAAACACAGGCAACAAAAGCAAAAATAGATAAATGGAATTACATTAAGCTAAATAGTTTCAGTACAGCAAAGGAAACCATACATAGACTGAAAATATGTGGAAATCATTTATCTTATAAGGGCTAAGATGCAAAGTATATAAGGAACTCAGCCCAATAGCAAGAAAACAAATTACTTGATTGAAAAATGGGCAAAAAGGTGGGCCTAGTGACTTACGCCTATAATCCCAGCACTTTGGGAGGCGGAGATGAGAGGATTGCCCGAGCTCACAGGTTCGAGACCAGCCCAGGCAACTTGGCGAGACCTCATCTCAACAGTAAATAAAAAAAAAATAGCCAGACATGGTGGCGAGTGTCTATAGTGCCACCTACTTGGAAGGCAGAGGCAGAAGGATCATCAGATCCCAGCAGGTCGAGGCTTCGGCGGCTGTGAGCATGCCACTGCATTCTAGCCTAGGTGACAGAGTAAGACTCCAAATTAAAAAAAAGAGAGAGCTGTCTGCCCTCCCATGTTTATTGAAGCATTATTCACAATAGCTAAGATACAAAAACAACTCAAGTGTCCATCAGTGGATGACTGGATAAAGAACATGTGAAATGTATATGTGTATATATACTATACATGTTTACACACATACATACACACAATGAAATATTCAGCCTTAAAAAAGAAGGAAATCCTGCCATTTGTGACAACACAGAAGACATTATGCTAAGTGAAATAAGCCAGGCACAGAAAGACGAATTCTGTATGGTCTCACATGTAGAATCCATAATTTTCCTTTTTAATTTAATTTTTTTTGAGTTGGAGTCTCACTGTCGCCCAGGCTGGAGTGCAGTGGCACGCTCATGGCCACCCGCAGCCTCGACCTGCTGGGCTCAGGCGGTCCTTCCATCTCAGCCTTCCAAGTAGCAGGAACCACAGGCGCACGCCACAGTGCCCAGCTAATTTTTTGATTTATTGTAGAGGTGAGGTCTCGCCAAGTTGCCCAGGCTGGTCCCCAACCCCTGGGCTTGGGCAGTCTTCTCGCTTCAGCCTCCCAAAGTATTGGAATTACAGGCTTGAGCCACCGCTACCGGCCCTCATATACAGAATCTAAAATGTCAAACTCACAGTGCTGGAGGGTAGAACGGTGACTTCAGGAGTTAGGGATGGGGGAGGGGAGGTACCGCCGTGAAGGAATAACTGTAGGGAGATCACTGTGATGCTGGAATAATTCTGAATCTTGATTGTTTTGGTGGTTTCATAAATCTACACACGTGATAAAATCACAGTTTGACAGAATTATGCATGCATTTTATTCTTCTTCTTCTTTTTTGAATTGGAGTCTCACTCTGTTGCCCAGGCTGGAGAGCAGTGGCGTGCTCGTGACCACTGGAGTCTCGACCTGCTGGGCTCAGGAGATCCTTCCACCTCAGCCTTCCAAGTAGCTGAAACTACAGGCACACACCACCATGCCCGGCTAATTTATGCATACATTTTATACTCTTACACTAAAGTTGTCTTTTTTTTTTTTTTTTTGCACAAACAAACAAAAACCCAAGTCAGATTTCAATACCAGGGTCAGCTCAGGAGTTGGGGACTTGCTAGATTGCCAGCCACGCGTGTTGACTGTTTCCTTTCCTTGAGAAAAACTCAGACTTTTTTGTTATGTTTTGCTTGAGACAGGGTCTCACTCTGCCACCCGGGCTGGAGCGAACACAGCTAGGATCACAGCTCACGTAATCCCAATCTCCTGGGGTTCATGTGATCCCACCTCAACCTCCCAAGTAGCTGGGACTATGGATGTCACTCCTAATTCTTTTTTTTTTTTTTTTGAGTTGGAGTCTCGCTTGGTCGCCCAGACTGGAGTGCAGTGGCCACTCCTGGCCACCGCAGCCTCGACCTGCTGGGCTCCGGCGATCCTTCCGCCTCAGCCTTCCGAGTAGCCGGAATTACAGGCATGCGCTACCACGCCCGGCTGATTTTTTGATTTATTGTAGAGGTGAGGTTTCGCCAAGTTGCCCAGGCAGGTCTCGAACCTGCGGGCTCAGGCAATCCACTCACCTCAGCCTCCCAAAGGCGCGGGATGACAGGCTGAGCCACCGAGCCCGGCTTCCTAATTCTTTTTCAGAGATGGGGTCTTGCTATGTAGCCCAGGTTGGTTTTAACTCTTGGTCTCAGGCAATCCTCCAGCCTCAGCCTCCTAAAGCACTGAAATTATGGCACGGGCCACTGAGCCGGGTCAGATTTTATAGCCTAAGAATGTCGGAGGTGGGAACGGCAGTTGAGGGAAACTGCCAGGGGAGGGAGGGGCACACCTCATCAACAAGGGTACCTGTATAATGAACATTTGTATACCTAACCCCGAATTGCACTCCACATCTTAAAAAAAAAAAAGGAATGTCATGAACAGGTCAAATCTTTATGAAAAACATTTATTTAAATAACTCTGTTAGAGAACCACCCTCTTCTTCCCAGCAGGCCCATGGGGCTGTGTGAGAAGGTCCTCCAGGCTCCACCAAGGGCAGCGTTGCCAAGAGCGGAGCCCTGTTGTCCTTGGACTCAAAATTCAGGAGAGTCACATTCGTTTCTGAGTTTGCAATACAGAAATGTGTCTTTGCACCCATTTTTCCTTTGGTTGGGCACAGGAAAACTCTCTTGCCTCTTTTGGTAGTGGGTCTGTGAAAAAGAGACACGGAGAAGTGGACACTGAGACCCTTTGCCTCCTGGAAAGTGACAGAAAAGGAGGGAGGGGCGGCTCCCTGACCAGCCTTCTGGCCTCACCATACCCCTGGCACTCTCTGTCCCTGTTCCCTCTTCTCCTGGGTCTTCCTCCCCCGTCTCTGCTAACTTGATTTCTGCTAGAAACCACGTTTTCAGGACAGCGACCATTTCCCGCCAGCTCTAGCCTGTAGCATGGAACCTGGGCCACGCCACTTATCTCTTTCATTTTCATAAAAGAGTTTTATTGAGATATAATTTACATGTCTTGTGATTTACTCATTTAAGGTGTACAATGAACTAAATTTTTTTTTTTTTTTTTTTTGAGTTGGAGTCTCACTCGGTCGCCCAGACTGGAGTGCAGTGGCCGCTTCCGGCCACCGCAGCCTCGACCTGCTGGGCTCCGGCGATCCTTCCGCCTCCGCCTTCCGAGTAGCCGGAATGACAGGCATGCGCTACCACGCCCGGCTATTTTTTTGATTTATTGTAGAGATGAGGTCTCGCCTGCCCAGGAGGGTCTTGAACCTACGGGCACAGGCAATCCACTCACCTCAGCCTCCCAAAGGCGCGGGATGACAGGTTGAGGCCACCGAGCCCGGTTACTAAATTGTTTTTGGTATATTCATAGATCATACAACCATTACCATGATCAGTTTTACTTTAATTTTAAAGTTATTTTTATATATATTTATTTAATCAATAGAGGGAACAGGATCTCGCTATGTTGCCCAGGCTGTTCTCGAACTCCTGGGCTCAAGTGATCCTCCTGCCTCAGCCACCTATCAATTTTAGAACATTTTCATCACCCTAGAAAGAAACCCCACACTCATCATGCCACTTAATTGTCAACTACATTAACCAGGGCTGTTCACCATAGCTGTGTATATGATTCCTGCGTTCCTTACCATGCTGTGAGCTTCTTAAAAGTAGAGGCCAGGCCGGGCGTGGTGGCTCACGCCTATAATCCCAGCACTTTGGGAGGCCGAGGTGGGAGGATTGCCCGAGCCCACAGGTTCAAGGCCAGCCTGGGCAACTTGGTGAGACTCCATCTCTACAGTAAATCAAAAAATTAGCCAGGCGTGATGGCGTGTACCTGTAGCTCCAGCTACTTGGAAGGCTGAGGCTGAAGGGTTCACCTGAGCCCAGCAGGTCGAGGCTGCGGTGGCCGGGAGTGTGCCACTGCCCTCCAGCCTGGGTGACAGAGTGAGACTCCAACTCAAAAAAAAAAAAAAGAAAGAAAGTATGACCGTCAATTTCTTTTACATCACTTCCGTAGACAGGTGGGGATCTGCATCCTCTCTCCTTGAATGTAGATCAGTCTTATAGGCTGGTGGAGTCTCCAAGAGAACTGGTGGAAGTGACTCTATGTGACTCCCAAGGCTAAGTCATAAAACATAGTGAAGCGTTTATGCTGAAACCTTGAGCCTCAGAGACCAACATGGGGAGGAAGACTTGAACCAAGAGGCCCGCCAGCTCCCAGTTGCGCCATCTGGTGACAGTCACAGAAGAAACGCCAAGCCAGAACCTTCTGGAATTCCTGACTCACGGAAACCACCAGAGATAAGAAAATCATTGTCCTGGCCAGGCGCGGTGGCTCACACCTGTAATCCCAGCACTTTGGGAGGCAGAGGCGAGAGGAACGCCTGAGCCCAGGCGTTCAAGATCAGCCTGTGCAACTTGGCAAGACCTCGTCTCTGCAATAAATTTAAAAAGTAGCTGGATGTGGTGGCACATGCCTTCTAGCTACTTTGGAAGGCTGAGGTGGAAGGATTGCCCGAGCCCAGCAGGTCAAGGGTGTGGTGGCCGTGCGTGACAGAGTGAGACTCCGACTCAAAAAGAAAAGAAAAGAAAAGAATTGTTTTTGTATTAAGGACACCACTATATTTTGGGGTGGTCTGTTGTACAACAATAGATAACCGATATGGGTCTTTCACCTTCCTTTTACAAGTGAGCCATTGCTTTGATTCCAGCTCAGGGTTCTTTGCCAGCTGTCGGTTAAGTGTCCATGTTTTTAAAACCTCAAAAAGCCAGTCAAGACCCAAAGGAGAAAAGCCAGGGCAATCTGAACCCTGGAGCGTCCCTTTCCACATCTAGGTACAGTAAGTCCCCTACATATGAACCTTCAAGTTACAAACTTGAATGGTGCACTCCTGCTTTTTTTAATGTATTATTTTTCTCCACCAAGTGTCAGTCTAGCCTGTTAAATACATACAGTACCATATAGATAATTGTGTTAAGTTGGGTACCCAGGCTACCTTTGTTGGACTTAAAACAAAACATGCTCTCAGAACGGAAATTGTTCATATGTGGGGGACTTCCTGCACTTTAGTGCCATCTTTTCTCCTTAACTCTGTCTCAAAACGATGAGCTTCAGGTTTGTCTCTGGAGCCCCTTCTCTCTCCTTTTGCATTGTTCTCTGTCGTCTGTAGCTCCCTACCCTTGGAAGCACAAGCTGGCTTCTTCCTGTGCATTTGCACTTAAAGTCAGCTTCCATTGTTTTTTCTTTTTTTTGAGTTGGAGTCTCAGTCTGTCACGCAGTCTGGAGGGCAGTGGCACACTCGAAGCCACCACAGCCTTGACCCGCTGGGCTCCGGCGATCCTTCCAACTCAGCCTTCCGAGTCGCTGGAACTACAGGCACATGCCACCACACCTGGCTAATTTTTTGATTTATGTAGAGATGAGGTCTCATCATGTTGCCCAGGCTGGTCCCGAATCTCCTGGCTCAGGCAATCCTCTCGCCTCGGCCTCCCAAAGTCCTGGGATGACAGGCTGAGCCACCGCGCCCGGTCAGCTTCCATTTTTTAAAATGTACTGTGTACTGGCACGGTGCTAAATAATTTGCATATGTGATCTTATTTAATCCTGCCTGAGCCCTGTGAGCTCTGCTCTCCTGTTACCAATGAGCCCTGCAGGACCTGACTCCCATCAACCTCTCTGCCCTGTCGGGAACAAGTGTGTCCTCTTCCCGCCTCTGGTTCATCTCACCCACCTGCTGTTCCCTCTACCTGGAGCATCCATGCTCCTCCCTCCTTCCTGCTCCACTCACCCGGGCCACTCCCACTTACCCCTGGAGGGTCTCAGTGTAACTGTCACTTTCTTTTTTTTTTGAGTTGGAGTCTCACTCGGTCGCACAGACTGCAGTGCAGTGGCCGCTCCCGGCCACCGCAGCCTCCACCTGCTGGGCTCCGGCGATCCTTCCGCCTCAGCCTTCCGAGTAGCTGGAATTACAGGCACGTGCTACCACGCCAGGCTGATTAACTCACTTTCTTGGGAGGACCTTTGAATGCCAAGTTAGGTCCTCTTGCACATGACAGACTCCCTCTTGCTTTCCTTCAAGCACTCAACACAATTACAATGAACTATTTTGTGCAAATGTCTTTTTCCGAGGAGGGTGGGGTGGGGTGGTTTCACTCTGTCGCTTGGCTGGAGTGCAGTGGCTCACTGCAGCCTCAAACTCCTTGGCTTCTCCCTTCTCAGCCACCTGAGTAGCTGGGACTACAGGTGCCATCACCACACCTGGCTAATTACTTTTATTAGTTTTTAATTTTTTTTTTAATGTTTGAGTTGGAGTCTCACTCTGTCGCCCAGACTGGAGTGCAGTGGCACGCTCATGGCCACCACAGCCTCAACCAGCTGGGTTCTGGCGATCCTTCCACCTCAACCTTCCAAATAGCTGGAATTACAGGCACACGCCACCATGCCCTGCTAACTTTTTGATTTATTGTAAAGGTGAGGTCTCACCAAGTTGTCCAGGCTAGAACCCATGGGCTTAGGTAACCCTCTCACCTCAGCCTCCCAAAGTGCTGGGATTAGAGGTGTGAGCCACCATGCCCGGTCTGTCTAATTTTTTGATTTTTTTGTAGCAACAAGGTCTTACTATATTGTCTAGGCTGGTCTTGAGCTCCTGGGCTCAAGCAATTCTCCCTCCTCCACCTCCCAAGGTTCTGGGATTACAGGCATGAGCCACTGCTCCAGGCCCAGGGCAAATGTTTTTTTTTTTTTTTTTTTTTTTTTGAGTTGGAGTCTCGCTCTGTTGCAGAGACTGGAATGCGGTGGCACGCTCCCGACCACCGCAGCCTAGACCTGCTGGGCTCCGACGATCCTTCCACCTCCACCTTCCAAGTAACTGGAACTACAGGTGCATGCTACCACGCCCGGCTAATTTTTGATTTATTGTAGAGATGAGTTTCCCGGGCGGGTCTCGAACCCACGGGTTCAGGCAATCCACTCGCCTCGGCCTCCCAAAGCGCTGGGATGACAGGCTGAGCCACCAAGCCCAGTCGCAAATGTCTTTTAATGCCCCTTTTCTTATGTTAGACCGTAAGGGCTGTAAGGATTGTCCAGTTCTTACTTTTTTTTTAAAGCAGGGTTTATTGAGGACAGAAAAGCTCCCACAGTGGGAGGGGACCTGAAGGGGTTGCCCCAGTTCTTACTGTGATATCCTGCTCATAGCTCAGTCCCTGGCGCCTGGTATGAGAGCCAGGCTCTGGCTGAAGCTCAGTCACACTTGTTAGTGCAGAGACAGGGACATAAGCCAGATTTCCAAGGTCCCCTCCTGAGACTCGTCCTGTCCCTGGGGGGTGGGAGGGTTCCCCAACAACCATCTCATTGTGTGACTGGTAGGGACCCTGAAAGCACATCCAGGAAATACTCACATCACAGCCTGCGGGAAGCAGAGGCTACCGGTGAATGCATAGGATTGCACTCAGGTCCAGGGAAGCATCTTGTGGCCGTACTGGAATGGAGATGTCCCTTCGCTCCTGGCCATCCCGGGCAGGGAAGGGGGCGGCTCATACTCATGGCAGCTACGAGATGGATGCTCAGGATGACCACCAGGGCAGCGGAAGGGATCACGGAGAAACTGTGCATGATGCTATGAGCCGGGCTCTTCAGAAACTTCTCCCAAAGTCCTCCTGCCTGAGCCCATTTTAGGAGGCTGAGCAGTCCCTAAAGATAATTCCAGAGAATTCTGAGTCTGAAAACAAGAGCAGCTCTTTTGACTCAACAAGGGAAAAGCAACCCAATACCCGCGGCAAGGAGATTAGACGGTGAGGAGGGATCCCCCGGGAGAGGGAGAGGACACGGCAAGGCTGAGTCAATACTTTCTTGTTTGAAAAACAAAAGCAGAGGAAATGAAGTAATATTCAAGTGAACTGACCTAAGTTACTTTATAGCACAATCGGGTGTTCCAGATTGGTGTCTGGCTCTTGGGCAAAGCTTTGCTTGCTTTTGAAACCTTGCTTGTCGTGGCCGGGCTCGATGGCTCAGCCTGTCATTCCAGCACTTTGGGAGGCAGAGAGGAGTGGATTGCCTGAGTCTGTGGGTTCAAGACCAGCCCGGGCAACTTGGCGAGACCTCGTCTCTACAATTAAAAAAAAGAAAATTAGCTGGGCATGGTAGCGCGCACCCGTAGTTCCAGCTACTTGGGAGACTGAGGAGGAAGGATTGCCGGAGCCCAGCAGGTCGATGCTGGGGTGGCCGTGAGCGTGCCACTGTACTCCAAGCTGGGCGACAGAGTGAGACTCCAACTCAAAAAAAAAAAAAGTATATCTGGCTAGGCGTGGTGGCTCATGCCTGTGATCCCAGCACTTTGGGAGGCCGAGGTGAGAGGACTGATTGTCTGAGCCCAGGAAGGAGTTCAAGACCAGCCTGGGCAACTTGGCGAGACCTCATCTCTACCCTGAATCAAAAAAAGTAGCCGGGCATGGTAGTGCATACCTGTGGTTCCAGCTACTTGGAAGACTGAGGTGGAAGGGTCACCTAAGCCTAGCAGGTCAAGGCTATGGTGGCTGTGAGCATGCCACTGCACTCCAGCCTGGGCAGCAGAGTGAGATTCTGACTCAGAAAAAAAAAAAGTACATCTATTCCCAGGTCCTGCCCTAGACCTCCTGGGTCAGGCTTTTTTAGGAGGGTGACCAAGAATTCTTTATATCCCAGGTTTGGCTAAAATGGTGAAAGATAAGTCTAGCAAGGGCCATCGCATCTATTAGGAGAGTCTTAGGAAGGAGCAGAACCCTGTTTCCTGATCCTGTGATCAGTGATTCCCACCCTCTGATGCACCAGAGCTTTAGAAATCTATATTCAAGGTGTGTGTGTGTGTGTGTGTGTGTGTGTGTGTGTGTGTGTATGTTTAAAGCCACTGACTATATAGAGAAATACAATTTTTCAGGGAGAGATGGCACCTTAGCTAACATTTAGTCCAACCCTTTAAAAACACCCTCCTTATAGCCATCCAGACTGTTTCACCTGTGTTGAGTGACAGGTAACTCACCAGGTAATGTCTCCCCACCCAAGACAGCTCTGGCTGTAGCAAGGTTCTTTCAAAAATTTTGGCTGAAATCTGTCTTCCCGTTGCTTCTACCTATTGGCCCAGTTCTGTACAAAAATATGCAAAATTTTTCTTTTCTTGTTTTGGAAGATGAGGAGATTGAAGCTTAGGCAGATCCGAAGACTGTCGCTTTAGTTTCAGTTCCTCTAGAAGCGGGCTCTGAAGCAAGGATTCCAGTGCAAGTCTTTTATTTGGGAGGTGATTCCAGGAGACGCCAGAGGAGGAGGGGGAAACTGAGGCAGGAAAGGGCAGGCACCAGTGCAAGGGGAGTTAGCAACCAGGTCACCGCACAGGCAGTGAGGGTCAGGTCCACTGAGGAGTTCTGGGGATTGTGCAGGACAAGCCTCAGAGTTGGGGGTCTGGTGAGGAAGCTGGGATAGTGACCCCCCCAGTATCTTGCTGTCACTGGTTGAGGCTGCATCCCACACTACTGGCTTGTCTTGAGGGTACTCTGCGATCAGAAACAAGGCCCTTAGGCTGGGCTCAGTGGCTCAGCCTGTAATCCCGCGCCTTGGGAGGCCGAGGTGAGTGGATTGCCTGAGCCTGCGGGTTCGAGACCCGCCTGGGCAACTGGGTGAGACCTCATCTCTACAATAAATAAAAAAATGAGCCGGGTGTGCTAGTGCATGCCTGTAATTCCTGGGAAGGCTGAGGCGGAAGGATCGCCAGAGCCCAGCAGGTTGAGGCTGCGGTGGCCGGGAGCGGCCACTGCACTCCAGTCTGGGCGACAGAGTGAGACTCCAACTCAAAAAAAAAAAAAAGAAACCAGGCCCAAGCGTATCAGCTGCAGCCTCGGACACATTTGTCCCAGATGTTCCTCCTTCAGGCTAAATTCCCCTGTGCCTTCAGTTGCTCCGTGCCGTCCTCCTGGCCCCCTCTGGCCCACAGTTTCCAGGCTGGAGTGCAGGGGCATGATCCCGAGGACTGCAGCCTCCACCTGCTGGGCTCAGGCAGTCCTTCCACCTCAACCTCCCAAGGAGCTCTCAAACGCCTTCCTGGGTGCAGGCATTCCTCTCGTCTTGGCCTCCCAAAGTGCTGGGATTACAGGTGTGAGCCGCCCATGCCTGGCTACCAGTTTTTACTTTAACTAACAATTACTGTATGCTGAGGACTCAAGTGTTTCCTAAATGGGACATCATAAACACTCACCATGCAGAGGGACATTTGGTAAGTTGGACTACATTAACGATTGAACCTGCATTCACTGGAAGGACAATGAAGAAAGTGAAAGGCGATCTTCAGGGTGGAAGAAAACTTTTACAATACATCTATCCTGGGTTGAATAACATCCCCCATGTTCATGTTCACCTAGAACTTCAGAATGTGTTCTGATTTGGGTTTTGTTTTTTTTTTGAGTGGGAGTCTTAGTCTGTCACCCAGGCTGGAGTGCAGTGGCCGCTCCCGGCCACCGCAGCCTCGACCTGCTGGGCTCTAGCGACCCTTCCCCCTCAGCCTTCCAAGTAGCCGGAACTACAGGTGTGCGCTACCACGCCCGAGTGAGAATCCCACTCAAAAAAAAAAAAAAAAGAAATGCATTGCCATGGGATCTTGATGTCACGCGAACATCATGGAGGGTACTCACAGAAACCTAAATGGGGTAGCCGACTATGCACCTAGGCGAGGTGATCTAGCCTATTGCTCCTGGACTGCAGCCTGTCCTGGACACCGTGGGCAATTGTAACACAGTGGTATTTGTATATCTAACTATATTGAAATGTTAAAAAGTTACAGCAAAAATACGGTATTAGGCCGGGCGCGGTGGCTCAAGCCTGTAATCCCAGCACTTTGGGAGGCCGAGGGGAGGGATTGCCTAAGTCCAGGGGTTCGAGACCAGCCTGGGCAACTTGATGAGATCTCGTCTCTACAAATCAAAAAATTAGCTGGGCATGGTGACGCGTGCCTGTAATTCCAGCTACTTGGAAGGTTGAGGCTGAAGGATTGACTAAGTTTATCTGCTTCCTAATCAGTAACTGGCCTGATGACACACTCTTATTGGTTATTGGTTGCCTTCCCTCTCTGCTGGTGTCTCTGTACTTCTTAAATAAACTACATGCTCCTAAACCCTTGTCTCGGGATCTGCTTCCCGGAGAAACCAAAACAAGTCAACTGATTCCAATGACCAAATAAGGCAGGGGAGGAGAAGAAATCCTGGGCTTGGGGGTCGGACAGACCTGAATTTGATGCCAGCACTGTCAGTTTCTGACTGTGTGACACTGGAAGAAGTTCCTTGACCTCTCTGGCCTGTTTCCACATCTTTAAAATGGGCTTAATAGAAATATCTATTTTTTAGATTGACTGTCAAGACGAAATTAGGCAATGAATGCATAAGAAACACTTAGTAAAGGCCAGGTGCTGTGGCTCACGCCTATAATCTCAGCACTTTGGGAGGCCGAGGTGAGAGGACTGCCTGAGCCCATGGGTTCCAGACCACCCTGGGCAAATTGGCGAGACCTCATCTCTACACTAAATTAAAAAATGAGCCTGGCATTGTGGCGCTTGCCTGTAGTTCCGGCTACTTGGAAGGCTGAGGCAGAAGGATCGCCTGAGCCCAGCAGGTCAAGGCTGCGGTGACTGGGAGTGTGCCACTGTCCTCCAGCCTGGGTGACAGAGTGAAATTCCTACTTAAAAAAAACAACAAGAAGCACTTAGCAAAATGTCTGGCACAAGATAAACCTCCATAAATGTAAGCCGGGCTGAGCCCCAGCTCAGCTGTGAAGGCAGAGAAGCGGGAATCGATCCTGCTCTGGCCAGGGCACCTGACAGACACTTCTGTGGCCATCCTAGCTGGCCCTGTACTCCCTGCTTTCTCCTGTCTCATTGCTCTGGCAGCCATAACGCCTCTGGATAAAGCAGGCACGTTGGAACGATGGCCTACAGGACACCTGGACTGCCCTTGCCTGGCCTCGCCCTAGGGCCTGAGCCTTGGGCACAAATGGCCAGCCCCTGGGGGGGAAGGTCATATACTCCATCCTGCCGTGTGTCTGGGCCGGCTCCTAGCATGATGACACGTGCACTGGGTCATCCACACTCTTTCTCCAGCCACCTTGGGAGGGAAGTATCTTGGAGATGGGGGCTGTCAGGGCTTGCCTGGTCAGGGAGGGACTGGGCTCAGTCTGTGGCAAAGTTAGGTCAAAACTGTCCTGTGTGTGGGAGTCTCCCTCGCCCCCAGCAAAATCTGTCACGTGACTCATGAAAACTGAGTTAAACGCTCTGTAGAGAGCACGTGGCGGGTGTATCCAAGGTTCCATTGTAACCCAAGGGTGGGAGGAGAAAGAGCAAAGCTGAGTCCTTGAGCCCAAGGTGAGAGAAGGAACGAGGGAGACACACAAAACAGCAGTTCTCAACCCTGCCTGGGATCCTCAGTAAAGCTTTAAAAATGCAGAATACTGGGGTCCCCTCACCCCTGGAAGCTCAGACATTCCTAAGGTGGAACCCAGAAATCTGCGATTTTTTAAAAAAGTTGCCCAGGTGATGGTGATGTCCAGGTGGGGTTGACAGATTTTATCTTCTACTCCAGGAGACAAGGGTCACGGACCAGCGAGGGACCTTGGCCTCATCCAGGGGAAAGGAGCCCAGCGGGACGTGCTGAGCTGGGCTGGGTGGCTGACTCCAGAGTCCTTGCCGGGGGGTGCAGCAGCTGGTGGGCAGAGCTCTGGTCTCGGTCACTTCTTTCTCCAGGTGGCAGCTGGAGCTGCAAGATAAATAAGGTCATCACAACGTCTTATACAGTTCAGAGCCTTTGAACTTTCCAAAGCTTCCATCTCGCTTGGGCTCTTCCTCCTCTCCCTTTCCCCGGCTTGTTCTGCTCCTCTCACCAGCCAGTTTTCCTGCTGGGAGCACCAAAGCTCCTCCCAGCTATTGAGAGGAGGGTGCTTCTAGACGACCATGGGACGATGGGAGTCCCTGCCCAGTGTTTCTAAGCTTAGTCCTTCCAGAGAGGCGGCCTGTCTTTCTTCCTTCCCATCCCCATTTCCTCCTGGGAAATAGATGTTGCTGGGAGAAGTTGCTGGAATGAGTCTTGCTTGACCAAGAAAGAAGTTCTGCTGTCAGAACTGCTGAAGTTCTAGCCTGGCTCTAGGTCTCGACCCTTGCAAAGCTATTGATTCCAAAGAATTCCATGACCTCTTTTCTCCAGGTTGAACTTCTTTATTCAAACGCAGGTTGGCCGGGCTCGGTGGCTCAGCCTGTCATCCCAGCACTTTGGGAGGCCGAGGCAAGAGGATTGCCTGAGCCCGCGGATTCGAGACCAGTCCCGGCAACTTGGCAAGACCTCGTCTCTACAGTAAAATAAAAGATAGCTGGACGTGGTAGTGCGCGTCTGTAGTTCCGGCTACTATGAAGCCTGAGGCTGAAGGATCGCCAGAGCCCAGCAGATCAACGCTGGGGTAGCCGTGAGCATGCCACTGCACTCCAGCCTGGGTGACGACAGAACAAAACAAAACAAAAACAAAAACAAAAACAAACCAAAAACCAACGCTGGTTATCTAAATTTTCAAAATCACAGGCCTGTTCATTTCCAGGAAGCCCCTTAAGGACGCATGGAAGTTTCCTCCTCAGAAAGCTGTACAGGCCAGGTGTGGTAGCTTATGCTTGGAATCCCAGCACTTTGGGAGGCCAAGGTGGAAGGATTGCCTGAGCACAGTAGTTCAAGACCAGTCTAGACAGCACAGTGAGACCTTGTCCCGGAAGGAAGGAAGCAAGGAAGGAAGAAAAAGAGTAGCCAAGCATTGTGGCATGTGCCTGTAGTCCCAGTTACTTTGGAAGTTACAGTGAGCCTTGATTGCGCCACTGGATTCCAGTCTGGGTGACAGAGTGAGACTCCAACTCAGAGAGAGAGAGAGAGAGAGAGAGAGAGAGCTGTACACCCGGGTCTTCCAACCTATTGTTCCACCTGAAACACAAGCAAGATTTAGGATAACTTATTCAGCACTGACCATACCTGGGTAGGGTAACCTATCACTTCCCGAAAGCTCAGCCCCAAGCAGGCCAGGGAGAGGAGCCCAGGTGCCCTTCTCCATGGCTCTTACGTAATCTCCCCTCCAATCTTGCCACTCCTTCTTTGCCAAGGGGAATGACCACCTCGCAGATACCGTTTTTGGCTTCTGCACTTCCCCCTCCTGCCTTGTGTCTGGGTTCCCGGGAAATCTCTCCATCCTTCCCACGGCCTTCTGACTCTGCAGAATCTCAAGCCTGATGGAACATGCCATCCTCACCAGGATACTGTGGCTAATTGCCCCATCACGATATCGTCTGGGCACACCGTCCTCAAGCCTCAGAATGGGGAAGCGTGGCGCTTCTCCTAGGCGACCGGCAGTCTCATTTGGATATTCTGGACCTGTGCGTGGGACTGGCTGCATTTCTGCTTCCGTGTGGGCTGACTGAAAGCTTGGAGGGAGCTTGCTGGCCCCTCTGCCCATGGGTGCCTCGCCTTATCTGTCCAGCCAGGATCTATGTTCTGATATCCTACCTCACCGACAGAGTAGGGTTAGTTTCAAGACAGCCCAAGAGACGCCAGCTCTGAGGCCTATTCTCAGGGTAAGGGGCAAGGGGACAGGACTCTGAGACCTGGCACGGGCACGAGACAGACCTGGCTTGGACTGTGGGCTCTGCCATCTATGAGCTGTGTGACCTTGAACAAACCACTTCCCCTCTCCGAACCACAGTTTTCTTGGCTGTCAAGAGAGGAATCACAAGACCTCCCTCCCAGAACCACTTTGAGGGTGAACGCAGTAATTGGTACCAAACAAATAACAAAGTTTGTCTTATAAAAAAATAATACTCGAATTAAAACAATTTTTAAAAAGCCGGGCACAATAACTCACACCTATAATCCCAGCACTTTGGGAGGCAGAGGCGAGAGGGTTGCTTGAGCCCCCCAGTTCGAGACCGGCCTGGGCAAGGTGCTGAGACTCCGGTCTCCACAATAAATAAATAAATAAATAAATAAATAAATAAATAAATAAATAAATAAGCCGGATGTGGCGGCACACGTCTGTATTTCCAGCTCCTGGGAAGGCTGAAACAGAAGGATCGCCTGAGTCCAACAGGTCTAGGTTGCGGTGACCGCTGAGTGTGCCACTTCACACTCTGACTCAAAAAAAAATAAAGAAAAGAAAAGAAGAAAACAAAAAGAAAAAAGACTAGGCATGGTGGCACACGCCTGTAATCCCAGCACTTTGAGAGGTGGAGGCGAGAGGATTACCTGATCCCAGGGGTTCGAGACCAGCCTGAGCAACATGGCGAGACTTCGTCTCTACAATAAACCAAAAAATTAGCTGGGTGTGGTGGTGTGCGCCTGTAGTTCCAGCTACTTGGAAGGTTGAGGTGGAAGGATCACCTGAGCCCAGCAGGTTGAGGCTGCGGTGGCCATGAGCGTGCCACTGCACTCCAGCATGGGTGACAGAGTGAAACTCCAACTCCAAAAAAAAAAAGAAAGAGAAAAAAATTAAAAGTTTGTCTTTTTCCGATTCCAGGAAGTGTGTTTTCCTCTCCTTGATCCCTCTCTTTCTTTCTTTCTTTCTTTTTTGAGTTGGAGTCTCACTCGGTCGCCCAGCCTGGAGTGCAGTGGCTGCTCCGGCCACCGCAGCCTTGACCTGCCGGGCTCCGGCGATCCTTCGCCTCAGCCTTCCGAGTAGCCGGAACTACAGGCATGCACTACCTCGCCCGGCTGATTTTTTGACTTATTGTAGAGATGAGGTCTCGCTGCCCAGGCGGGTCTCGAACCGCGGGCTCAGGCCATCCACTCGCCTCAGCCTCCCAAAGGCGCGGGATGACAGGCCGAGCCACCGAGCCCGGCTGACCCCTCTCTTTCTATTGGACCCAAGCCAGGACACCGCTCCCTCCCACAGGAGCTGCCCAGCACTGGGGAACCCCTCCTCACACAATGCCTCCTTCGGGCTCGCCCCCACAACTCCGCCTCCCACGTTTCGATCTCACTGTGACAGCAGACAAGGGAGCTCATTTGTATCGGTAAGGCAGCCAAGGTGTCCTGTCCACCACGGTGTTTCCAGAGCCTTGAACCATGCCTACCCCTAAGAAGAGCTCAGCAAACACTTATTAGATCAATAAATTCCAGAAGCCTGAGCAGAAGATGAATAAGGAGGCTTTGAGCTGGTGTTTTTTCCTTACAATAGCCAGGGACATCTTTGTAAAGGAGTCACCTAAATTTGTCATTCCCCTGGCTTAAAACACCTCTATGTCTTCCCATGCCATTTAGGATAAAGAAGAAAATGCTAGCCGGGCTCGGTGGCTCAGCCTGTCATCCCGCGCCTTTGGGGGGCTGAGGTGAGTGGATCTCCTGAGCCCGCGGGTTCGAGACCCGTCTGGGCAGCGAGACCTCATCTCTACAATAAATCAAAAAATCAGCCGGGCGTGGTAGCGGGCGCCTGTAATTCTGGCTACTGGGAAGGCTGAGGCGGAAGGATCGCCGGAGCCCGGCAGGTGGAGGCTGTGGTGGCCGGGAGCGGCCACTGCACTCCAGTCTGGGCGACCGAGTGAGACTCCAACTCAAAAAAAAAAGAAGAAAATGCTGGGTGCACGGTCTGTATGGGAAGCAGGGAGGTTGAGACAGAGGCTGGTCCACCCTGAGCTCACAAAGTTTCAGCCTCAGAGTCCCTCACGGGCACGGCCCCTTCTAAAGCTCTGCAAATGGAGAATGACCAGCACGTTGTCCTCAAGGCTAGGCTCAAAGGTCACATCCTTGAAAGGGATGTTTCTCTACCCCTGGCCTAGTTTGGATTTCACCGATATAAATACACATTCTCGTTGCTCTCTGTGTGCTTTGTCCAAGCACATACCCCAGATACAATTAATAGTTTATCGGGTAATTATTTTCTGTTTGATGTCACTTTTCTCTGCTAGAATATACACTGTCTGACGGCAGGGACCTCGATGAGCTCTCGCCTCTACAATAAATCAAAACTTAGCTGAGCTTGGTGGCGTGCGCCTGTAGTTCCGGCTACTCGGAAGGCTGAGGCGGAAGGAGCGCCGGAGCCCAGCAGGTCGAGGCTGCCGTGACCGGGAGCGGCCACTGCACTCCAGTCTGGGCGACAGAGTGAGACTCAGGCTCAAAAAAAAAGAAAAAGAATGATGAGGCCGGGCATGGGCGGAGGCTCACGTCTGTAACCCCAACACTTTGGGAGACTGAGGTAGCAGGATCGCTTGAGCCCAGGCGTTCCAGACCAACCTGGGCAACACAGCAAGGAGATCCCATCTCTACGTAAAAAATAAAGAAAAAGCTAAGGAATGAGGGTGCACACTGTTCCCTGGCTCTCTGGGAGCCAGAGCTGGGCCCCGGATGCAGCCCAGAAGGGGGAGGAGGAAAACTTTCCAAAGCAAGTGACAGGAGCTGGGTCCTGGGAGTTCAGAGTGAAGACAGCAGCATCTGCGTCATCGGCCCAAGGGTGGAATCTCTGCAGACACAGAATGAGGTGTCTTGCCCCCAGAGGAAGAATAGTCTGTCGCAATCCACAAAGTCATATATTGCACACATCGGAGGGGCCCAGCCCACATAGTCTCCGTCCTCCTGGCTCTTCCCTTCTCCCTGGGCCTTTCTCTCCACCATGCACCTAAATGCCGCCACCTGAGGGCTCTCTTGGCCAAGCACAAGGCAGGCCCCAGTGCCCTCAGCCAAAGACAACAGGTGGGAAGGAGGCATGCCCCAGCAGGATGTGGTGGCGCGCACCTGTAGTTCCAGCTACTTGGAAGGTTGAGGTGGAAGGATGACCTGAGCCCAGCAGGTTGAGGCTGCGGTGGCCGCGAGCGTGCCACTGCACTCCAGCATGGGTGACAGAGTGAAACTCCAACTCCAAAAAAAAAAAAAAAAAAGAAAGAAAGAGATTGCGACGGTTGTGCTAACTCTGCGATTCCCATCCAGAGTTCTCCGAGGGCTGGAGTCCCTGTGGCCCACAGCAGTAACCTGCTCCATAAGGCAGTTTCTTTCTCGGCGACCCTCCCCTTCCTAGCTCACTCCCCCTGTCCTCTGCTGCCATTTCCTGCTAGCTCCTCCCAAATAAACTACAAGCACTGAGTACTTGCTCCTGGGGAAACCCAACCCTAGACTGTACAAGGGAGGACAGGAGAAGTCCACTCAACAGGGTGCAGGGGCGTATTACTTTGCTCAGGCCTCCATGACAAGATGCCATGGATAAGGAAATGTATTTTCTCACCGTTCTGGAGGCTGGAAGATCAGGGTGTCATCTGGGCTGGATTCTTTTGAAGCCTCACCTAGGCTAGCAGACCGCCGTCTTATCACAATGTCCTCCCATCGCCTTTTCTCTGTGCACATGCATCTTGGTGTCTTTTATAAGGATACCGGTCATACAGGATCAGAGTCCCACACTTATGGCCCTGTAAAGCCCTACTTAGCTCTTTTGCCTTTTTTTTTTTTGGGAGGTTGGAGTCTCACTCTGTCGCCCAGGCTGGAGTGCAGTGGCCACTCCCGGCCACCGCAGCCTCGACCTGCTAGGCTCCGGCGATCCTTCCGCCTCAGCCTTCCAAGTAGCTGGAACTACAGGCGTGCGCTACCACACCTGGCTAATTTTTTGATTTATTGTAGAGATGAGGTCTCACCAAGTTACCCAAGTGGGTCTCAAACCCGTGGGCTCAGGCAATCCACTCACCTCAACCTCCCAAAGGTACGGGATTACAGGCTGAGCCACAGAGCCCAGCTCCTACTTACCTCTTTAAAGGCCCTATCTCCAAATGCATTACATCAAGGGTTAGGGTTTCAGAATATGAACCTTGGGAGTGGAGACATCATTTGATTCATAACGGAGGGGAATTGAGGAGAAGTAAGTCTGCTGAAGAAGAGAGGCTAGAAAGGAAAGCCAGGCTTCCCAAGTCTGGTGCCCATGACAACACAAGAATGACCCGATACTGGAAGGGTGTCCATAGCAGTGGGAAATCCAAGTGGCAGTCCAGACCTCAGGAGCCGCGCCAGATGGGAATTCTGGGAGACGCACACAAAGACAGTAGGAGCCCAGTCAACAGCCTGGACGGTATGGGACAGGGTCTTCAACCACGGGAAGGGGCCGGAGGGAACAGAGCAGGAGCCAGAGCCACCAGCTGTGGGTTGACCTTTGGGGCACCCTCGAGGCCCTGCCGGGGAGCCTGGAGCACAAGACCGAGGATGGGATCCAGCAGAAGCCATTTATAAATAAACGTGCCCATTGGCGAAGGGACCCAAATGGTTCATCAACAGCATTCAATAATCACTAACCACAAAGGAGGAAAGTTGATAAATAGGACTGCCTTAAAATCTGGAACTTTGTTCATTAGAAGACACCTATAAGAAGGCGAGAAAGCGCCGGGTGCAGTGGCTCAAGCCTGTCATCCCAGCACTTTGGGAGGCCGAGGCGAGAGGATTGCCAGAGTCCAGGGGTTCGAGACCAGCCTGGGCAGATTGGTGAGACCTCGTCTCTACCATAAATCAAAAAATTAGCCAGGAATGGCAGTGCGTGCCTGTAGTTCCTGCCACTTGGAAAGGCTGAAGCGGAAGGATCGCCTGAGCTCAGGGGATCGAGGCTGCGGTGGCCGTGAACGTGCCGCTGTACTCCAGTCTGCGCGACAGAGTGAGACTCCAACTCAAAAAAAAAGAAAGAAAGAAAGAAAAAGAAAGTGGGAAAGCAAGCTAAAGAAACAACTTCTGCAAGACAACTGTACTGGGTTGAACAATGTCCCGCCAGAATCTATTGTCTACCCAGAACCTCAGCACGTGACCTCATTTGGAAATGGAGACTCTGCAGATGTAATTATTCAAGCTAAAAGGAGGTCTTGACTTAGGGTTCCAGGGACACCCCAGATCCCGAGGACTGCAGCAGCGCAGGCAAACTCCGGAGAGCAAGCCGGCAGTCTGGACATTGAGGCTGAGCCCAGGACTCCTGGTAAGGGTCGGTGACTTAGTTTTTCAGGCCTCGCCAGGTTGGAGAAGCACAGTGTGGAAGGAAACCCCGGGCCTTGGTCAGTGGTGGGGGCCTGGAGGAGGGACTCTCTCTGAAGGAGGTTTTGGAGGATGGATTCCATCGCCAGGTGCAGGGAAAGACAGAATCACTAGAAACAAACAGGGGTTGACATGCGAGCCAGTCGAACTTTTCCTTGAAACGAGAAACATTCTGAATCCCAAAGACAGAGGGAGGGAAAATGGGAAGACCACAGCTTTGATGAAGCATGTCCTGAACTGCAGTTGTTCGTTACGTTTTATTCGTCGTATCGTTTCCTTTCTCTTCACTAATGTATTGAAACGTCTCATGCATCGAGAAAAGTATGCAGGCCGGGCACGGTGGCTCATGCCTGTCATCCCAGCACTTTGGGAGGCAGAGGTGAGGATTGCCTGAGCCCAGGCGTTCAAGACCAGACTAGGCAACTTGGCGAGACCTCATCTCTACAATAAATCAAAAAATGAGCCAGGCGTGGTAGTGTGTGCCCGTAGTTCCAGTTACTTGGAAGACTGAGGCGGAAGGATGGCCGGAGCCCAGCAGGTCGAGGCTGTGGTGGCCGTGAGTGTGCCACCGCACTCCAGCCTGGGCGACAGAGTGAGACTCCAACTCAGACACACAAAAAGTATGCAAATCCTAAGAGTACAGCTCAATAAATTTTCATGAAGGTAAAAAGGGGAAGCCATCAGTCAGAACAAGGGACATATACTAGCCCCCAGAACTCCCACTCAGGGTCCCTTTCAGTCACTTGGCCCAAAGGGTAATCATTATTCTGACTTCCATCATTATAGATTGGTTTTGCTTGTCTGGTACTTTCTATACATGGAATCCCACAATATTATTCATTTGTATCTGACTTCTTTGGATCAGCATTGGTTGTGAGGTACATCCATTCGGTTGCAGGTAATTGTATGTAGTTCATTCCCATTGCTGTATGGTATTGTATTATGTTAATAAATGACAATTTATTTTCCACTGTATTATTGACGGATGTTTCGGTAGTTTCCGGTTTGAGGCTATTGCAAATAAGCCTGCCACAAACATTCTCGTACATGTCTTTTGGTGGCCATATGAACACGTTTCTGATGTGGATATATCTAGGAGAATTGCTGGTTTATGGAGTATGCATATGTTCAACTTTTTTTTTTCTTTTTTTGAGTTGGAGTCTCACTGTGTCACCTAGGCTGGAGTGCAGTGGCATGCTCACGGCCACCGCAGCCTCAACCTACTGGGCTTGGATGATTCTTCCGCCTCAGCCTTCCAATAGCTGGAACTACAGGCAGGCGCCACTGCCCGGCTAATTTTTTTGACTTATTGTAGAAATGAGGTCTCACCAAGTTGTCCAGGCTGGTCTCGAACCCATGGGCCCAGGCAATCCGAGTCGCCTCGGCCTCCCAAAGTACTGAGATTATAGGCATGAGCCACAGCACCCAGCCATGTTCAGCTTTCATAAAGACTTCCACCAGCAGTGGATGAGTTCCCCGTGCACCATATCCTCACTGACACTGAATATTTTCCATCTTTTCTACTGTAGCCTTTCTGGTGGGTGTGTGAATAGTAGCTCATTGTGGTTGAAATCTGCATTTTTCCTATGACTAATAAAATCAAGGTCATTTTTATTCACCACATGGGTTTCCTCTTTCGTAAAGTGTTTGCAGCTTAGTCATTCCTCTATTGTGTTGTCTTTATCTTGTTGATTTATGGTGTCCTTTATAGATCCTCAAATTTTAATTCTTTTTTTTTTGAGTTGGAGTCTTACTCTGTCGCCCAGACTGGAGTGCAGTGGCCGCTCCCGGCCACCGCAGCCTCGACCTGCTGGGCTCCGGCGATCCTTCCGCCTCAGCCTTCCAAGTAGCCGGAACTACAGGCGCGTGCTACCACGCCCGGCTGATTTTTTGATTTATTGTAGAGATGAGGTCTCGCTGCCCAGGCGGGTCTCGAACCCGCGGGCTCAGGCAATCCACTCACCTCAGCCTCCCAAAGGCGCGGGATGACAGGCTGAGTCACCGAGCCCGGCTGTCCCGCCTTTGTATGTGGCACTCTTGCCAATCCTCAGTTGTGTTAGAGTGACGAGAATGAGCTACTCTATACTGAGTGTCTACCTGGTCGTGTGTGTTCTGCAAACTTCCGGTGGCCGGTGTGTTGCCTCTCTGTACCTTAAGGCTTTTTTTGAACCACGGAAGGTTATGCTGCCCCTACTTGCTGAAAGACCACCCCCCCACCACATACACCTGACACAGCCTGAGGAAGTGGGTGTGTAACGCTGAGGGTGGGAGTTCACACCACTTCCCAGTGGCCAGAGTTGCAGCTGCCGTCTTCTCCTTGAATGGCCGGCCTCCCGCTTCTCCCTGCGTCTCCCCGGTGCAGAATTTGCATTCAAATCTTCATTTCAGGGTCTGCTTCCAGGGGAAACCCAACTAAGGTGAAAAGCTCTCAATATCTCCATTTTACAGATGAGGAAGTGACATAGGCTCAGAGAGGTTAAGTGACGTATTTCAAGGTGTGACATAATGAGAAATATACCCTCGGACCCCAGTTCTTGACAACGAGCTCCTAAAACCCTTATAATTTCCTGAGGGATGAAGCTAACAGGAGCATCTGACACAGAGCTCCCAGATTCCTTGAAACTTCCTGGGTCTTTGTTCTGACGAGGTGAGTCTTGCTGGCTCCTGGAGAGCTTTAGGATGGGGGCTGGTCACCGGAAAAGACCAAGCCATCGTTAGAAGCTTGGAAGTCTCAGCCGCTCCCCACCCCATCCTCCAGGGCTAGAGATTGGGTTAATAATCAATCCATCATACCTTTGTGATGAGGCCTCTATAAAGATTTCTTTTTTTTTTTTCTAGTTGGAGTCTCACTCTGTCGCCCAGGCTCTAGGGCAGTGGCAGCTCCCGGCCACCGCAGCCCCTACCTGCTGGGCTCCGGCGATCCTTCCGCCTCAGCCTTCCAAGTAGCTGGAACTACAGGCGCACGCTGCCACGCCCGGCTAATTTTTTTGATTTATTGTGGAGATGAGGTCTTGCCAAGTTGCCAAGGGGGGTCTCAAACCCACAGGCTCAGGCAATCCACTCACCTCAGCCTCCCAAAGCGCGGGATTACAGGCCGAGCCATCGAGCCCGGCCAAAAGACCTTTTCTTTTGCAAGGTCATGCAACTCACAAAGCAGGATTGGTATTGAACCCACAGCGCTCTTGGTTTGTGAATGCATGTGTGTTATATTTCTCTCTAATCCTTTGAAGACAGAGACCATCATTTAGAATTTTATAGCCTCCTAGTGCCTGTAATAGCTCCTTGTGCAATCATGTGCTTTGTTGAAATAGTTTAAACATTGAATTGAACCCAGGTGAGCATGTGTGCTCTTGGGACCCCCAAGAATAGACTGAGACCACTTCCCACTCCTGATGGCCTAAGCTGGGGCAGCCTCCATCCCTCCCAGCCTTGGATGGACAGCCCAGGTTGCTCTCAGGAGTACACACCACCACTGTTCACAGCCCAACCCTGCCCCCAAGAGAGATGAGACCAGGCAAGACATGACCACCTTCAAAGAAGAAATCACATTTTACTTGAACTGTTATTTGAGAGTTAGCAACTATGTTTCATTCTTGACAAACCAACCACACAGTGTCTCATGCATAGAAAAAAGAAAGCTGGGTCTTCCCCACTCCCCTCAGCCCCTGCCCCATCTTCCCCTCACGAAAATGTGGGGCAAACCCAGCTTTAAAGGCATAGCAGGTCTTTGACCCCAAAGCAGCTTAGAGCAAACTGTGTCACAAAGCAGAACACCTCCTCCAAGTCATATCTTCACTACCCTGGCTGGTTTTTCACCCTTATCCTCATGTTCTTTCTTTGCAAAAGCCAGTAAGTGCCTGAAAATTCGATACGTTGTAACCCATGCATACCATAAAGCGTGCAGGGAGGGCTGGATTCCAGCAGGGAAGGCAGCAAAGGGGTCCTCCACTTTTGTCTGGTTTTTATTTACTCGGAGTGCTGGAAATGGGGCCAGCCTGGGACATCCTAACTTGCTGGACAGCTGCAGCTGTTGACAGGTCACCCTCCCCCAGATAGAGACAGTCAGACAGCATCTAGGCCCACCACAAGGCCAGAGAAGCCAACTACGATGCAAGCAAGGTGTGCCTGCAGGTACCTGGGTCTCATGTACCTGGGCTCTGACGGAGCCTGGGAGTCAGGGGAGGAGAAGGGCAAAGTGTCGCCACTGCCCTCCTTCCAGGACCTTCTCACCCAGCTCTGGGAAGCCGAGGGGGCCAGGGTGCATGGAGCCACCACTCAGTTCCCTGGGACCAGACTCACTTGCTCCCTTGGGTTTTTCATAGAATAGACACATCCCTGGAGAGCATTGCTAAGAAACAGGAAAATTAGGTTCTTCCCATCACCACGACCTTCTCCAGACCCCGAGCAGCCTGTCAAGCAGCCCAGGCCCAGGCCCAAACTCAGGGCTGGAGAGCTGGGCCGTGCTTAGATGGTGGTTTTGTGGCCATGGCGGCGACTCTTGACACCCGCTGCCCTGGCTCCGGAGGAAGGCTTCTTCCGCTTGGTATCCAGGTTCTTCATGTACTTCTGGACCCACGGCTGCTTGGGGTCGCCACAGAACTTGTGGCCCTTCTTGGTGGTGAAGCTGCAGGGAAAGTGACAAGGGCTCAGCGGGGGCTTGGCAGGGAGCTTGGGCCGCTCCACTTCCCCGGGGGGTGGGGTGGAAGCCCAGAGAGGGGAAGCTGCTTGCCAGGCCTCCCAGCAAGGACTGACACGATGTCTTCCATTGTGCCTGTGTCTCTTTGGGGGGATTGGGAGAAGAATGGGGTGGGTTGAGGTAGTCAGAGTGCATTCGGGGCCTCCTTGTCAGACAGGGGAGGCTCAGACCCGCCTTTATACTGGATCTAAGGGAAAGACATAAGCTCGACCCACAGAGAGGGGAGGGGTGTCGAAAACACAATGACAACCCCCAGAAGAAGGCCGAGTCCTCCGTTTCACACACTGTACACGGAAGGGTGCCTGATGAGTATGCCAGAACCGGGCAGGGAGACTGGGATGCCTTCTTCCAAACCTATTCTGCACCCACCATCTGGCCGGGTTGGGGGAATGAATAATCATACTGACATCACACTTCTACTGCACACCGCTATTTACAAAGTCAGCTACTTGCATAAAAGGCAGCTGTGAGGCTATCTGGAGTCCAGACACTTGGCTACCCGTGTGACTTTGAGCAAATCACCTTTCTTTTCTTTTTTTTTTTTTTTTTTTGTCGGAGTCTCACTCTGTCGTCCAGACTGGAGTGCAGTGGCCGCTCCCGGCCACCGCAGCCTCGACCTACTGGGCTCCGGCGATCCTTCCGCCTCAGCCTTCCGAGTAGCCGGAATTACAGGCACGCGCTACCACGCCCGGCTGATTTTTTGATTTATTGTAGAGATGAGGTCTCGCTGCCCAGGCGGGTCTCGAACCCGCGGGCTCAGGCAATCCACTCACCTCAGCCTCCCAAAGGCTCGGGATTACAGGCTGAGCCACCGAGCCTGGCACAAATCACCTTTCTGAGTCTCAGTTGCCCTCTGTAAAACGGGGACAATCATCCCTACCCCCATAGAATTGTTTTTGTTTGTCTGCTTGCTTGTGTTTTGAGAGACAGAGTCTTGCTCTGTCACCCAGGTTGGAGTGCAGGGGTGCAACGATAGCTCATTGCAGCCTCAAACTCCTGGGCTCCAGTGATCCTCCCACCTCAGCCTCCCGAGCAGCTAAGACCTACAGGTGTGCATCACGGCACCTGGCCCCATAGAATTGTTGAGATAATATCATATGACCCTTAAATGGTGCCTAGTACTTATTTGGTGCCCAGTCAATGACTGTTGAATCTGAATCCCCCTCCTATTTTTATGGGCGAGTAAGCTAGAGGCTCAGAGAGGAGAGGTCGCTTCCCCAGGGTTGCACAGAGTGGGTTCTGTGGATTTTACTTCTCAGAGACCCTGCAGGTGCATCTCCCCCTGGTCCTCTCCTGTCAGGTATCCAAGGAGAAGTACTTACATCACTCCGGCTTTGGGGCAGACACTCCCGCTGGACAGCTGGTAGCTGACCACTCGGTTTTCAGGAACTTTCTGGGAAATAAAGGTCATGCAGCAGGCAGAGGGGATGACCATGGGGCCTAGAGAAGAGAGAGAAGAGCCATGTCCTTTCCCAGCCTTCCCTCAGCTCTGGGCCTCAGATTTGGATCCTGTTCCCTGCACCGAACCCCGCTAGTCTACTTGTGGGCAGCTCCTTTCCCAGGGCTCCCCCCAGCCCCAGGCTGGCCGGTCCTCCACCCTCCACCATGCCATCCTGGCCATGCCCTTGGAGAAGCGTCTTGCCCGAAGTCTCACTTGCGGGGGCGATGTGGTGGCCACAGATGTTCAGGAGCAGGAGGCTGGCTACGATGGTGGTGATGCCCGCCATGTTCTGGGGAGCAGAGACGGAAGCTCAGGGCTCAGAACTGGGGTGCAGGAGGAGAGGACCTGGGGATGACGAGCCCGGTTGCTTGCGGAGTACCCCAAACTCCCTCCTGCTGACCTTTATAGCGACAGCTAGGAGGAAATACGACCCCACCCCACCCCCCAGGCTTCCTCGAAAATCCTGAGGCCTCTGCGGTCTGGAAAGGAGAAGTTATTGCCCAGCTGAGTCAGGGTTATTTGGGGCTCCACAGGCAAGAGCTGAGAGAGGGGGCATCTTCCTGCCTGGGCCGAGCCCAAAAGCTTTGGATGCATGGCCAAAAGGCCCATGGGATCCTGGCCGTGCCACTCGCTCCAGGTAGGCTAATGGGTAAGTCCCTCACCTCTCTGAGCCTTGGTTTCTTCAGCTGAAAATGGGTGGAGCTATTGTGTCCTCTTTTTCCATTCAATTAGCCATTCATTCATTCATTCATTCATTCACCAAACTCTTTTTTTTTTTTTTTTTTTTTGAGTTGGAGTCTCACTCTGTCGCCCAGACTGGAGGGCAGTGGCCGCTCCCGGCCACCGCAGCCTCGCCTGCTGGGCTCCGGCGATCCTTCCGCCTCAGCCTTCCAAGTAGCCGGAATTAAAGGCACACGCTACCACGCCCGGCTGATTTTTTGATTTATTGTAGAGATGAGGTCTCGCTGCCCAGGCGGGTCTCGAACCCACGGGCTCAGGCAATCCACTCACCTCAACCTCCCAAAGGCGCGGGATGACAGGCTGAGCCACCGAGCCCGCCTTCACCACTCTTATTAGGCATGTGCTATGTGCCAGGCACTGGGTGGCTTCTAGTGGAGAGATAGGTTTGTGATAAAGTGCATGTAATAAACAATGACAGATGCTGACAGAGTGGGCACAGAGCAAAGCGGATGCCATCAGGACTCCGTCACATCAGCTCTTGGCGGCCTCAAATTCCCATCAGCCAGTGCCTGTGTCCTGGAGCTGTCAGAGCCACTTAGCCACCAGGCTCCAGGGAACTGGGAAGTGCCCGGTAGTTCACATCCTCGGGGGCAGCCAGTGTCTGCTGGAGGGTTACAGGTCCGGCATGGTGTACACTGTTTCCCAAGTTTCCAGCAGGATCCGGCGGGGTGGAGCCAGGTGCCCTCTGTGACTTGGCTTGGCTTCTTTCCCCTCCTGCCCTGGGTCTGCTTTCCCTTCCTCTGGTCTCTCCTGGAATCGCCTCCTAATAAACCATGTGCCCATGGGTCCTTATCTCAGGATCTGCATTAGGGTCCCCAACCTGGGACTGGGGGTGTGCGTGGGGGGTGGGGAACACAGAAGAACCGGCCGGTTCTGCTGGGAGGAAGGCACAGGTTGGACTCAGAGCCGGCAGCTGTGCTGCGGTTTGGAGGACAGAAGGCAGTGGGAATTACGAGGGAGCTGTGTTGGGCACAACGTCCAGTTCCGCTGTAAAGGGCTGAGGTGACTTTGTCAGAGAGTAGGACAGGGTATCCACCTCCCTCCAGCCCGGCGCCAGGATCCCAGGCTGGGACCTCATGCGTAGGGAGTCCCTTCACTGCCCCGTCCAACCCAACCCTCCCTTTAGTTCTCTCCAGCCCACTTCTCTGATCTTCCTGCTCTGGGCTTTGGGGACACCAGCAACACACTGGTGTGGGAGCACAGTATCACACGCCTGACAGCCAACTGGGGGTCTGCGTCTCCCTCTTGACCTGGGCACCCTGAGATCAAGGTCTCATTTCCACAACCATCAAGTCCCAAGCAGATCACCTGCCCCTTGGCCAGTGTTTGCAGAATGAATATATGATGGGTCTGAGACAATTCCTCCAGACCAGAGACCCCTGTGGTTTCTGCCCAGTGTGACTGGGGCTGGCGTCAAGACAGAGGAGAATCAGCTGCCGGCTCCCCTGATGGGGGCAAAACTGAAATCAGGGAGACAGGCAGCACCTGACCTCATCATTCTTTTTTTTGAATCAGAGTCTCACTTTGTCACCCAGGCTAGAGTGCAGTGGCACACTCACAGCCACCCCAGTGTTGACCTGCTGGGTGCCGGTGATCCTTCTGCCTCAGCCTTCCAAGTAGCTGGAACTACAGGTGCGTGCTACCACGCCTGGCTAATTTTTTGATTTATTGTAGAGATGAGGTCTTGCCAAGTTGCCCAGGTGGGTCTCGAACCTGTGGGCTCGGGAAATCCTCTTACCTCGGCTCCCAAAGTGCTGGGATTATAGGCGTGAGCCACTGCGCTGGCCAATATTTTGATTTATTGTAGAGGTGAGGTCTTGCCAAGTTGCCCAGGCTGGGCTCGAACCTGTGGGCTCAGGCAATCCTCTCACCTCTGCCTCCCAAAGTGCTGGGATTACAGGCTTGAGCTACTGCTCCCAGCGACCTCATCATTCTTGCTTAGAGTGAAAAATGCTGAGCATCTAACTCAGGCTTCACTCACTTGGTACCTGCTACTTTCTGCCTCTACCTTCCCATCAGTGAGAGAAGCAATCCTCACCTGGCCGAGTAACTGGGGTAGGTGTGTTAAATGAAGAACATCACGGGATGCCTATTAGCAGGAGCTTTGCATTATTACACAGTCTTTTTTTTTTTTGAGTCAGAGTCTCATTCTGTCACCCAGGGGAAGTGCAGTGGGACACTCATGGCCACCGTAGCCTCAACCGCTAAACTCAGGAGATCCTTCTGCCTTAGCCTTCCAAGCAGATGGAACTGCTTGGAAGGCGTGCGCCACCACGCCCGGCTAATTTTTTGATTTACCGTAGAGGCGAGGCGAGGTCTGGCCACGTTGCCCAGGCTGGTCTCGAATCCCTGGGCTCAGGCAATCCTCTCGCCTCCGCCTCCCAAAGTGCTGGAATTACAGGTGTCAGTCACCCCACCTGGCATTGCATCATGAGGTCTTATGACTTCTCTTTGAATCTCTGATCCTCAGTGATTCAGAGGGGATCCTGGCTGTCCGTTGGAGTTTTCTGACTCAGTGGCTCCTGGAGTGGGGTGGCGAGAGGAGGAAGGAAGTGGAAAGGAAGGGAGGCCATGCAAAGCAACCCTCAGGAGATGAGGCCGGGGTGAGCAGAGCGAGGGCACTGGCTGTCCCCATGTTGCAACCAGAGTGGGAGGGCAGAAGGTCATGGGACGGAAGGGTTGGGGTGGGGTGCTTCACCCCAGATTAGTAACACCCTTTAGGGGCTTTTCCAAGGCCTTAAAAAGCCATCTGTCTTTATGCTCTGTCGGGGAAATAGTTAAGGCAGAGATTACCAGACACCATCACAGGGCCACTCCAGTCTGGGCGACGGAGTGAGACTACAACCCTTCCTGCTTGAAGGGGTACAATCCAACAGCCAGAGGGGCGACTTAAAGTAAGAATGGGAGGAAGACGTTCAAGGAAAGCAGAACAGAGAGAGAATAGATAGCAAGAGAAAGAGAGGCTGGGCTCGGTGGCTCAGCCTGGAATCCCGTGCTTTGGGAGGCCGAGGTGCGTGGATTGCCTGAGCCCGTGGGTTCGAGACCTGTCCGGGCAACAATAAATCAAAAAATCAGCCGGGCATGGTAGCGCGCGCCTGTACTTCCAGCTACTCGGAAGGCAGAGGGGGAAGGATCGCCGGAGGCCAGCAGGCTGAGGCTGCGGTGGCCGGGAGCGGCCACTGCACTCCAGTCTGGGCAATGGAGTGAGACTCCAACTAAAAAAGAAAAGAAAAAAAAGAGACAGAGAAAGCTAGGCACAGTGGCACACAAATGTAATCCCTGCTACTTGGGAGACCAAAGTGGGAGGATGGCTTGAGCCCACGCGTCTGAGACCAGCCTGGGTAATATAGTGAGACTCTTAAAAGAAAAAGGAGGAAGATGAAGATGGGAGGAGGAGAAGTGGGAAGGTAGCTGAAGCATAAAGAGTATACGTAGGGAAGAAAGGTGGGTGGGTGAGTAGGAGGTGACCCAGGGCAGTGTGAGGCTCCCAGAATCCCCCTGGCTCCAGTGCACTCTGCCCCCCTCTTGGCCTCAGTTTCTAGTTTCTCCATCTGAGAAGTCGGGTGTTGGCCAGATTTGTATCTCCAAATGTGGGACCTCCACAGGTGATACAAGAAGGAATTTTCAGGCCGGGGTCGGTGGCTCAACCTGTAATCCCAGCACTTTTGGGAGGCTGAGGTGAGTGGATTGCCTGAGCCCGTGGGTTCGAGACCCACCCGGGCAACTTGGTGAGACCTCATCTCTACAATAAATCAAAAATAAGCCGGGCGTGGTAGCGCGCGCCTGTAGTTCCAGCTGCTTGGAAGGCTGAGGCGGAAGGATCGCCGGATCCCAGCAGGTTGAGGCTGCGGTGGCCGGGAGCAGCCATTGCACTCCAATCTGGGTGACAGAGTGAGATTCCAACTCAAAAACAAAACAAAACAAAACAAGAAGGACTTTTCTCATTTACATGTTTTGTTATGGTCACCCTCTCTAATAAGGGATTTTATATTTATAGCAGTGATATAAGATTTCCCTAAGATGAAAAAATATGAGTTGACAAAAAAGAAATAAAGTGAATAACAAAAATGACAAAAATGAAGACAATGGCACGAGAATATCTGAAATCTGGAAAACCTGGCCAAGGTGCCTTCTGAGGGCTTGGGGAGAAGGGAGGAGAGGCTTGGGGTGTTCAGGAAAAGAGCAGAAGTTGAAGGAGCCAGAGCCTGGCTGAGGACAGGGAGCAATAGTCTTGATCTCACAGAAGCTCAGCAAGAGCAACTGTCCAGGTTGCCCTCTTTGGGGTGAGCCATGATGATGTAGCACAGACCCAACAGCTACATGAAGCCGGGTCAATGGGAGGGTCTCCTAGGCCTTGAAGACACCTCCTGATGAGAAATGACTGAAATAAGGGGGCTGTTATCTTGGATAAGAAACAACTTTTAATACCTGAGGATGTGTCCCAGAAATGTGCCCTAATTAGAGCAAGAGTAGACCACAGGCCAAGGCTTGTGATTGCAGGGTGGGGAGGATGGGGCAGAGGGGCAGCAGATGGAGCAAAGCCCTGGATGCCTAGGAAATGGCTAAGCTCTTGAGATCCTCATCTCCATTAATGGTCTCCTTTCTATACACAAGGAAACTGAGGCTTAGACTGGTCAGAATGGTGGAGGTGGCATCTGAAAGAGTTCTGTCTGCATCTGATGGTATCTCTCATTAACAGAGCACAGCCTTAGCCAGGCTCGGTGGCTCAGCCTGTCATCCCGCTCCTTTGGGAGGCTGAGGTGAGTGGATTGCCTGAACCCATGGGTTCGAGACCCGCCTGGGCAGGCGAGACCTCATCTCTACAATAAATCAAAAAATCAGCCGGGCGTGGTAGCGTGTGCCTGTAATTCCGGCTACTCGGAAGGCTGAGGCGGAAGGATCGCTGGAGCCCAGCAGGTCGAGGCTGGCTGGATCTGCACGCTGGTGACAGAGCTCCAGCGTCTGGCAGCCCCAGTTCTTGCAGGTAGTTGGGACAGGGGTCGTGCCACTCCAAGTCAGAGAGAGAGAAGAGAGAGAAAGAGAGATCAGATCTGAGCTCCATCAGTCACCAGCTTCAGCAAGTTTGCAGGTTTCCTAACACCCACTTCTTGGAAGTTATCCCAGAACCCTGGTTAAGCCCCTCCCTAAACTCCCTAAACCCTGAGGAGACTCTGCAAGACCACCCTCTGGATGTGAGAGTCACCCGATGGTGTGGAAATCTTCGCTGAGCTCTTCAGGAGCTTGTGGCCAAGGTTATTAACTCTGTTGTGCCTTCGTGTTAGTGTCCTCATCCTCAAACTTAAAGTGAAACATCTGAGGTTACCATGAGGATTGAACAAGAGTCACCTCAAGGACTTGCCAACCTGACGAGAACGGAGCAAGTAACGAGAAGGTGGTCCTTCTTGTTATTGCGACAATGTGCTTTCAAGCTGACAAGCTGACCGTGCACACACACTCTCCAGAAAGACTCTTCCCTGAGCTTTAATGTATTATTGCATTTCATCAATACTTTGCAACAATGAGCCTAAGAGACTTTGCAGCAAATTGGATGGCATCGGAGACCATCGTCCTAAGTGAACCATCACAGAAACAAAGATCTGAATGCTCCATGTTCTGACTTATAAGTGGGCCTTGGACGTTAATCACATTCACACATCAGCAGTCGCTGGGCACTGCTAGGGGAGGGAGGGAAGGGGTGGGGGGCACATGGTGAACACAAAAGGTACTTGGTTCATTTCCAGGAGAAGCGAGGGCCAGTTAGAAGCCCAAACTTGACCGGGCTCAGTGGCTCAGCCTGTCATCCCAGCTCTTAGGGAGGCCGAGGTGAGTGGATTGCCTGAGTCTGCGGGTTCGAGACCCGCCTGGGCAACTTGGCGAGACCTCATCTCTACAATAAATCCAAAATTAGCCGGGTGTGGTAACGCACAGCTGTAGTTCTGGCTACTTGGAAGGCTGAGGCAGAAGGATTGCTGGAGCCCAGCAGGGCAAGGCTGCGGTGGCCGGGAGCATGTCACTGCACTCCAGTCTGGGTGACAGAGTGGGCGAGTCTCCAACTCAAAAAAAAAAAAAAAAAAGAAAGAAGCCCAACTTCACCTGCAAGCACCTACTTATGTGATTAATCCTCACTTGTACCCCACGTTCCTATAAAAAAACAAAAATTTTAAATAAATGAAGTTTAAAAGTTAAAAAACAATGACCTGAAGAATATTTATTAATTGTTCTTGTTGTATAGTGAGGTGAAATAATGGGTTTAAAGACACATAGTCCGGTTGGTCTCGGTGGCTCAGCCTGTAATTCCAGCGCTTTGGGAGGCCAAGGTGAGTGGATTTCCTGAGCCTGCGGGTTCAAGACCCGCTTGGGCAACTTGGTGAGACCTTGTCTCTACAATAAATCAAAAAATTAGCCGGGCGTGGTAGCGCGCGCCTGTAGTTCCAGCTACTTGGAAGGCTGAGGCGGAAGGATCGCCGGAGCCCAGCAGGTCGAGGCCACGGTGGCCGGGAGCGGCCATTGCACTCCAGTCTGGGTGACAGACTGAGACTCCGACTCAAAAAAAAAGACACACAGTCCCTGACTCCCCCTCCAATTTGAAACCCCAACCCGAACCACTGTTCAGGTTCCTAGAAATATGGGGGAATATGTGGGTGGTAAAAAGAGGAAGGCTGTGACAGAGGAGAATGGCTAAGCTGATTCTTTTTTTCTTTCCCCTCCCTCTGCCCTGCCCCCACTCATGTCTAAGCTGATTCTAAAATTTATATGGAATGCAAGGAACCTCAAATAGTCAAACAGGTTTTGACAAAGAAGAACAAAGCGGAAGGTTTCACAACTCACTATAAATCAGTCAGGCGCAGTGGTTCACGCTGTAGTCCCAGCACTTTGGGAGACCAAGGTGGGAGGATTGCTCGAGCCCAGAAGTTCAAGGCCAGCCTAGACAACATAGTGAGACTTCATCTCTACAGAAAAGAAAATAATTGTATGGAGGTGTGTAACTACAGTCCCAGCTACTCGAGAGGCTGAGGTGGAAGGATCGCCTGAGCCCAGGAGTTCAGGCTGCAATGAGCAGTGATCACACCACTGCTCTCTAGCCTGGGTGACAGGGCAAGACCCTATCTCAAAAACAACAACAACAAACTTCATAAATCTACGGTAATAAAATACAGTTTGGTACTGGCATGGATAGACATACAGATAAGTGGAATAAAACTGAGAATTCAAGCCGGGCTCGGGGGCTCAGCCTGTCAGCCCGCGCCTTTGGGAGGCGGAGGTGAGTGGAGGGCCTGAGCCCGCGGGTTCGAGACCCGCCTGGGCAACGAGACCTCATCTCTACGATAAATCAAAAAATCAGCCGGGCGTGGTAGTGCGTGCCTGTAATTCCGGCTACTCGGAAGGCTGAGGAGGAAGGATCGCCGGAGCCCAGGAGGTCGAGGCTGCGGCGGCCGGGAGCGGCCACTGCACTCCAGTCTGGGCGACAGAGTGAGACTCCAACTCAAAAAAAACAAACAAACAAACAAAAAAACTGAGAATTCAGAGATAAACTCATATATGTGTGACCAACTGATTTTCAACAAAGGTGCCAAGATCATTCAATGGAGAAAGAAAAGTCTTTTCAACAAATGGTGATGAAACAATAGGATATCCACTGCAAAAGAATGAAGTTGGATCCCACATTTATACCACATACAATTAACTAACATGGATCAAATAACTAAATGTAAGAGCTCAAACTAGAAAACGCTTGGATGGAAACAGAGGTATAAATCTTTGTCAACTTGAGTTAGGCAATGGTTTCTGACATATGACATCAAAAGCACATATAACCAAAGAAAAAGTAAATAAATTGGACTTCATTCAAGTTTAAAATGTTTATAAATCAAAGGACATTATCGGCTGGGCGACCTGTATGCCTGTCCCATGTTCAGGCAGTGGCTCAGCCTGTGATCCCAACACTTTGGTGGGTCGAGGCGAGAGAACTGCCTGAGCCCGGGAGTTTGAGACCAGCCTGGGCAACTTGGTGAGACCTCATCTCTACAATAAATCAAAAAATTATCCAGGCATGGTGGCGCACGCCTGGAGTTCCAACTACTTGGAAGGCTGAGGTGGAAGGATCACCAGAGCCCGGCAGGCAGAGGCTGCGGCGGCCATGAGTGGTGGTGGCCATGAGTGGTGGCCTGGGTGACAGAGTAAGACTCCAGCTTGAAAGAAAGAAAGAAAGAAGAGAGAGAGAGAGAGAGAGAGAGAGAGAGAGAGAGAGAGAGAGAAGAGAGAGAAAGAAAGAAAGAAGAATACTATCAAGAAAATGAAAGGTCAACCCATGGAATGGGAATAAATATGTGTAAATGATATATCTGATAAGAGTCTGCATCTAGAACAGGGGTCCCCAAACCCCTGGCCGCAGACTGGTGCCGGTCCCTGGCCTGTTCAGAACTGGGCCTCACAGCAGGAGGTGAGTGGCGAGAGGTGAGGAGATCTGCTTACTGTCAGATCAGCAGTGACATTAGAGTCTCATAGGAGTGCAAACCCTATTGTGAACTGTGCACGTGAGGCATCTAGGCTGGGCGCTCCTTTGAGAATTTCACGCCCAATGACCTACCCATCTCCCTCACCCCGGTCTGTGGAAGAGTTGTCTTCTATGAAACCAGTCCCAGGCCGGGCGCGGTGGCTCATACTTATAATCCCAGAACTTTGGGAGGCCGAGGTGAGAGGATTGCCTGAGTGCACGGGTTTGAGACCAGCCTGGGCAACTTGGTGAGACCTCGTCTGTACAATAAATCACAAAAATTAACCAGGTATGGTGGCGTGCCTGTAGTTCCAGCTACTTGGAAGGCTGAGGCAGAAGGATCGCCTGAGTCCAGTAGGTTGAGACTGCAGTGGCCAGGAGCATGCCACTGCTCTCCAGCCTGGGTGGCAGAGTGAGACTCCCATTCAAAGAAAAACAAACTCTTACAACTCCCCAATAAAAAGACAAATGCCCAATTTAGAAGTAGGGAAAGAAGTCGAATAGATATTTCCCCACAGAAGTTATACAAATAGTGGACAGGCATGCAAAAAGATGCTCGGCATCCCTAGTCATTAGGGAAATTCAATTAAAAAATCACAATGAGATACTACTTTGTCCTCATTAGGATGGCTGCTGACAACAGAAAATAACAAGTGTTGGTGAGAATGTGGAGAAACAGAAACCGCTGTGCACTGCTGGTAAGAATATAAAAATGGTGCAGCTGTCAAGGAGGTTCCTTCAAAACCTAAAAAATAAGCCGGGCTCAGTGGCTCAGCCTGTAATCCCATGCCTTAGGGAGGCTGAGGTGAGTGGATTGCCTGAGCCCGCGAGTTCGAGACCCGCCTGGGCAGCGACACTTCATCTCTACAATAAATAAAAAAATCAGCCAGGTGTGGTAGCGCATGCCTGAAATTCCGGCTGCTCAGAAGGCTGAGGGGGAAGGATCGCCAGAGCCCAGCAGGTCGAGGCTGCAGTGGCCGGGAGCGGCCACTGCACTCCAGTCTGGGCAACAGAGTGAGACTCCAACTCAAAAAAGAAACAACCAAAACCTAAAAAATAGAATGACCATACAATCCAGAAATCCCGCTTCTGGATATACATCAAAATGAGAACCCTCATATATTGCTGGTGGGAATATAAACTGGTGCAGCCACCGTGAAAAACAGTTTGGTACTTCATAAAGAAGTTAAACATAGAGTTAGAATATGATCCAGTGCTACGGTTTGTCCCTCAAAGTTCATGTGAAAGGCTGGGCACAGTAGCTCATGCCTATAATCCCAGCACTTTGGGAGGCTGAGGTGAGAGGATTGCCTGGGCCCTTGGGTTCGAGACCAGCCTGGGCAACTTGGCAAGACCTCATCTCTACAATAAATCAAAAAATTAGCCTGGTCTGGTGAGGCATGCCTGGTGGAAGGATCACCTGAGCCCAGCAGGGCGTGGCTATGGTGGCTGTGAGCATGCCACTGCACTCCAGCCTGGGCAACAGAGTGAGACTCCAACTCAAAAGAAAAAAAAAGTTCATGTGTTGGAACCTTAAACCCCAATGTGAGTGTTGAGAGATAAGACCTTTAAGAGGTGATTAGGTCATAGGGGCTCTGCCCTCATGAATAGATTAATGTCACTGTCTCAGGAGTGGTTTCCTGATAAAAGGATGAGTTTAGCTCCTTCCCCACCCTCACTCATGCACACACAAGCTCTCTTGCCTTTGCAAGTTCTGTCATATGGATGACACAGCAAGAACACCCTTGCCAGATACAGCCCCTCAATGTTGGACTTCCCAGTCTCCAGAACCACAAGAAATAAATCTATTTTTATAAATTACACAGTCTAGCAGCATAAAAAGGACAAAGACACCCAGCAATTCCATTACTAGATATATATCCAAGCAAATTGAAAACGCATGCGGCCATTGCCTGGCTAGATTCTGCTGTGGTCATGTGCTCTTTGAGCTATGGTTGTTGCCATGCTTCGTGGCTTTGGCCCCCTCCCTCACCTTGGGGAGGTGAATCTTCTCTTTCTTTCTCTAATTTACTTTTTAAAAAAATTTTATTTTTGAATAGGAGTCTCACTCTGTCACCCAGCCTGGAGTGCAGTGGCACGTTGCTCATGGCCACCACAGCCTCACACTGCTGGGCTCAGGCAATCCTTCCACCTCGGCCTTCCAAGTATCTGGAACTACAAGTGTGTGCTACCATGCCTGGCTTATTTTTTTGATTTATCATAGAGACGAGGTCACACCAAGTTGCCCAGGCTGGTCTCAAACCCCTGGGCTCGGGCAATCCTCTTGCCTCGGACTCCCAAAGTGCTGGGATTACAGGCTTGAGCCACCACGCCCGGCCTCTAATTTACTTTTAAATAAACTATATTTTCTAATCTAACTTCTGTGCAATTCTTTGTATCTTTCATGCAGCATTGGATCACACCCCAGACACCCACACCCCCAGCAGGCCTGACCTAACATCCTGGCGGCCCCGCTGGGAGAGTGTGACCCTAACATGTTTTGGAGGTCCCACCAAAATATACAGCTCTCTCACTCTCATTCTCCTCTTCCACCAAGAACTGCTGCTCTCTCTCTCCTCTGCAAAAGCACTTAAATATACCCATTTTATGGCCCTTTGAGGCCATGCTTGCCTCTGAGTGTCAGCCCCCTGTCCAGTCTGTGAAAGTAAACTTTCCAATCTTTCCAACCTGTGAATAATAAACTTTACTTCTTTCTACTTTCTTTAAAAAAAAAAAAGAGAAAATGCATGTTCCCACAAATTTTTATAGCAGCATTATTCATAATAGCCAAAAAGTGGAAGTAATGTAAGTTTTCAGCAGCTGGTAATTAATAAACAAATGGTTCATATATATATATATATATATATATATATATATATATGCTATTTAGCTATAGAAAGGAATAGAGTACTGATATACAAAAACATGAGTGAACCTTGAAGTTAATACATGTTGTGACAGAAGTCAGACACAAATGGCCACATATTATAATGACTCCATTTATAAGAAGAGCTCAGAATGGGCAAATCCAAAGAGAATTAAAGGAGATTGCCAGAACCTAGGGGAAGGGAGGAATTTGGAGGTATGGGGTTTCTTTCTGGGATTAGATCTTGATGATGATATATTCATAAGTCGTGAATACATCACTCAATTCTCTTTCTCTCTCTCTCTCTCTCTCTCTCTCTCTATATATATATATTTTTTTTTTTTTTTTTGAGTTGGAGTCTCACTCTGTCGCCCAGACTGGAGTGCAGTGGCCGCTCCCGGCCACCACAGCCTCGACCTGCTGGGCTCCGGCGATACTTCCGCCTCAGCCTTCCAAGGAGCCGGAATTACAGGCATGTGCTACCACGCCCGGCTGATTTATTTTTTTGAGTGGGAGTCTCACTCCGTAGCCCAGGCTGGAGTACAGTGGCACACTCACTGCCACCCCAGCACTGACCCGCTGGGCTCTGGCGATCCTTCCACCTCAGTCTTCCAAGTAGCTGAAATTACAGGCATGCGCTACCAAGCCTGGCTCATTTTTTATTTATTGTAGAGACGCGATCTCGCCAAGTTGCCTGGGCTGGTCTTGAATCCTCAGGCTCAGACAATCCACTTGCCTCAACCTCCGAAAGTGCTGGGATTACAGGCTCAGTCGCCAAGCCCGGCCAACTGTATATTTTAAAGGGGGATAAAATGGTAAATTTTGTGTCATGTGGATTTTATTTCAATAGAAATAATAAAAAGGAGCCAGGTGCAGTGACTCATGCCTGTAATCCCAGCACTTTGGGAAGACAAGAAGAGAGGATCACTTGAGCCCAGGAGTTCCAGACCAGCCTGAGCAGCATAGCAAGACCCCATCTCTAAAAAAAAAAAAAAAATTTTCAAATTTTAAATGCAAAGAAATAGAAAAAAAGAGAGGAAATAAGCTCGAAGGCTTTCATAATATTTGTTCAAACAGTGGAGGCTTTATGGCTTTATTCAGGCCACGCCCAGTCTCCAAGACCTTTTCTACCTCCCTCAGGTGGGTCCCACTGTTATCCAACGGTCTGATTTATCAGATTGGAACTTGGCAGGACTCAGGCAGGTGAGGAGCAGTGGGGTTTCCCCCAGCCTTTCCCTAGGCATGGGCACACACCCTGGCAAGCCAGCAGCAATGAAAACGTCCTACAGGGAGAAAGTCCTTAGAGAGCTGAAGCTTCAGTGCCCCTTTCTCTTTGGATTCCCTGGCAATCTTCCGTAGGCTCCAGGATCCTCTTTCTTTCTATGTCTCTTCTTAGATCAAAACCCGCTCTACGGAAATGTAATAAATGTAAAAAATGTAATAAAGGGCACACAAGTGACTGGTAGCTCAAAATAAGAAGCTTCTACTATTCTCGGCCTCTGCACATAAGAACGATGGGTGCATTTTCTCACTATTGGAGAAAGGAGTTGAAAATATGGAAAGAGGCAAGGAGAGAATGAACCCAAGGATGGTGGATTGGGACCAGAGTTAACAGGATATCTGTGCCGTGGCTATTGACGTAACTGTGCCCTGGCGGCTGAGAGAATCTGGAAACAATGACACTACAGTAGCGATGACCATACCCAGAAAAACCGTTCTCCTTGAAGAATATGGCTGATTCCAGTCCTGGTGAAGGAAAAATAGAGGCTGGTATATATATGGTACGTGTGTGTGTGTGTGTGTGTGTGTGTGTGTGTGTATACACACATATATATATTTACTCGTCTCTCTCTCTCTCTCTCTCTTTCTCTCTCTCTCTCTCTCCATATATGTGTATATATCGGAGTCCAGACTGGAGTACAATGGCACAAGCATGATGATCACAGCTCACAGCAGTAGCCTTGACCTCCTGGGCTCAGGCAATTCTTCCACCTCAGCCTCCTAAGTAGCTGGGACTATAGGCACGTGTCCCCATGTCCAGCTAATTTTTAATTTTTTTTGTAGAGATGAGGTTTCACTATGTTGCCCAGGCTGGTCTCGAATTCCTGGGCTCAAGCAATCCGCCCAACTTGGCCTCCCAAAGTGCTGGGATTGCAGCTGTGAGTCACTGCGCCTGACTCTACAAGTTTTTTAAGAGACAGGGTCTCATTCTGTCACCCAGGCTGGAGTACAGAGGCATGACCATAGCTCACTGCAACCAAAATCTCCTGGGCTTAAGTGATCCCCCTGCCTCAGCTTCTCGAGTATCAGGGACCACAGGCACACACCACCACACCTGGATAATTGTTCAACTTTTTTGTAGAGACAGGGTCACACTGTGTGACCCTGGCTGGTCTCCAACTCTTGGCCTCAAGTGATTCTCCCACCCCAGCTTCCTAAAGTGCTGGGGTGAGCCACCGTGTCCAGTTCTGGAATATCTTTTGCGACAGAATGTAAGAAATTGCTTACAGAATCATGGGAATATGTGAAAAAAGACACAGGAGCCAGCTCATAGGGGCTTACACTGGCCAAATCTGGGACTAACAGTGACTAACAGTGACAGTGATGGACTGAATAAAATAAGAATCCCTAAGTCCATGGATAAATAAATAGCCAGTCGTGGTGGCTCACTCCTGTAATCCCAGCACTTTGGGAGGTAGAGGTGAGAGGATTGCCTGAGCCCACAGGTTCGAGACCAGCTTGGGCAACATGGCGAGACCTTGTCTCTACAATAAATAAAACTAGCTTGGCATGGTGACTTGCACGTAGTTCAAGCTGCTTGGAAGGCCAAGGCAGAAAGATTGCCTGAGCCCAGCAGGTCGAGGCTGCAGTGGCCGTGAGCAGGCCACTGCACTCCAGCCTAGGCGACAGAGTGAAAAAATAAATAAATGAAATAAAATGGGTTAAATTGTGTCTCCCCCAATTAAAAAAAGGTATGTTGAAGACCTAAACCCCAGTACCTCAGAATGTGACCTACTTTGGAGACAGGGTTTTGTAGTAATAATCACATCAAAATGAGGTTTTTGGGGTGGGCTTTCAGTCAATATGACCGGTGTCCTTACAGAAAGGTGAGATTCGGACACAGAGACAAACTCAGACAGTGGGAAGATGACATGAAGAAACAGGGAGAAAACAGCCATCTACAAACCAAGGACAGAATTCTGGAACACGGAACAGATTCTTGCCTCGCAGCCCTCTGAAGGATCCAACCCTGCTCACACCTTGAGGTCAGATTTCCAGCTTCCAAGATGTGAGACAATGCATTTCTGTTGTCTACACCCACCAGTCTGTAACTTTGTTACATCTGTCCTGGCAAATGATTGCAGGGGGGAAAAGGGAGCACTCTACCTTCAGTGAAATGTCAGCTAATAAATACAGAAGAAATGAAGTCAGAAAAATCATCCACAGATGCTAAACCCAGCAGGTGCCAGTGTGATGAGGAACAGGATATTTACAGAGTCTCAAAATGTCTCCCCACAAATTACTTGTTCATCACAAAGAGGAAATTGGTAATTTTTTTTTTTGAGTCAGGGTTTCACTTTGCCACTCAGGCCAGAGTGCAGTGGCATGATCATGGCTCACTGATGTCTCTACCTCTGGATTCCAGGTGATCCTTCCACCTCAGCCTCCCAAGTAGCTGCTGGCACTACAGGTGCACGCCACCGCTCTCGGCTAATTTTTAAACTTTGTGTAGAGACAAGGTCTTGCCATGTTATCCAGGCTGATCTTGAACTCAAGCAATCCTCCTGCCTTGGCCTTCCAAAGTGCTGGGGTTATATAGGCATGAGCCACCACACCTGGCTGGAAATTGGTAACTTGATAGTGAAGAAACCTGAGGGACAAACTGTTTTAAAAATCATGTGTATCTGGGTAAAGTTTGAAACTGGATTGGAGGTCAAGTCATAATCCCATAGATGGGGCAACTATGGTGTAGTGAAATGTTCTAGTTCCAGACCTGGTAAAAACAGACTGTATGAATTTGGGCAACTCGTTCACTTCTTCCAAGTTAGACTTCCTCATGTTTGAAATGGGGGTGGGAGGGATGCCACTACCTGTCGTATGTGGCTTCATGGTTGTAATGATCCAAAAAAAATATGGACATGAGGGTTTTTAACAAACTCCAAAGCATGGTGCATATGTAAACCTTCACCATTTTGCAGGAACTAGAACTTTAAGCTAAAGGAATTCGAGCAACCCTGTTGGGACTCCTCCCACTGCTGGGAGCTTTTCTATCCTCTAATAAATTCCTACTTACTCACCCTCAACAACAACAACAAAAAGCTAGAGGAACTCAACCCCAAGGGAGGCTTTTCAGGCACTACGTAGCAGAGGTGCGAGTGTTTAAGGTCAGGAGTACCTTTCTGAGTCCCTAAAATTGACCTTCAAATCAGTCTGTACTGGCTCTTGGATGGACTTTCTTTCTTTTCCCCAAATTTCTTTCTTTTTTTTTTTTTTTATTATAAAGATGCAGGGTACAATTCAGTCTTGGATGGACTTTAAAGAAAAAGGAAGATGACCTGGAAGATAGAACTAACAATACCAGAGTTGTAGTTTCCTTGGAGCCTGGGACTGTGGGACAGGGAGCTCTTTCAAGAGCCTTCTTAGGAAGTCTGGTGCAGTGGCTCATGCCTGTTAACCCAGCACTTTGGGAGGCCGTGGCAAGATGATTGCTTGAGCCCAGGAGTTTAAGACCAGCCTAGGCAACATAGCAAAACCTTGTCCCGACAAAAAGCAAAAAATTAGCTGGGTGACATGCACCTGTAATTCCAGTTACTCAAAAGGCTGAGGCGGAAGGGTCACCTGAGCCCAGGAGGTTGAGGATGTGTGAACTGTGATTGTGCCACTGCACTCTAACCTGGATGAAAGAGTAAAACCCAGAGTCAAAAAAAAAAAAAAAAAAAAAGGATCCTTCTTAGGGTAGGTGGGGTGAGTATGTTTTGGGGTTGGAAAAAATTTCTCCCTCCTTATTCTACTAGTCTGATGTAGATAGTTGACAATCACCTCTCAAATAATCTCCCTTTGGTAAAATCCAAATATGTTTCTTGGTAAGGATAACAAATCCTTCCTACAAACCCACTAATAAAAAAAAAAATTAAGGCCAGTCATGGTGGCTCATGCCTGTAATCCCAGCACTTTGGGAGGCCGAGGTGGGAGGATTGCTTGAGCCCAGGAGTTCGACACCAGCCTGGGAAACATGGCGAAACAACATCTCTAAATTAAAAAAAAAAAATTATCTGGGCGTGGTGGCCTGTGCCTGTAGTCCCAGCTACTTGGGAGGGTGACCTGAGCCCAGGAGGTCGAGGCTGTGGTGAACCATGATTGTGCCACTACACTCCAGCCTGGGTGACAGACTGAGACTCCAACTCAAAAAAAAAAAAAATCAAAATCAAACTAGTTAGTTATTTATCCATTCACAAGGGGAAACAGAAAGCTATTTGGGGCTGTTGGGTTTGGAGACCAGGGGTTCTAGCAGGTGCCTGAGGCAGGTAGGGTCAGTAGAGAGAAGTCTGGGTGGTTTATCCCTCTATCAAACTTCCATTCCTCCATCCTTCCTTGACATGGCTACATGCCAGGTGCCCCACTTGTCTTAGGAATACCAAAGGGAACTACAGCAGGTATTGCTCTTGGAGAACTCCCGCACTGAGCCCTGGGAAACAGGTGCAATTGTCCAGACGCAGAAGGTATACCTGGGCCATACTGGAGAGGAGAAGAGATCAGAGAAAAACTTCCTGAAAGCTTTGCCTCTTGTGCTGTTAGGCTGACCAAGGGAAGTGGAACTTGGGGGATAGGAGAGGAGACTTGGTAGAGGAGGGTCTTCTGGGCCCTGGAGGGTACAGAGATGAAGTCAACACGGACGGGTGACTTGGTGAGGTTGGAGTCTTAAAGAAACCACTCTAACTGCAGGTAACCAGCGTGGAGGGACCGTTGCAAAGTCTGTGGTGGGAAATCCAGGAGGAGAGGCGGAGATAGTGAGGGTGGGACGAAGGGAATGGATTTGAGGACCACTCGGGATTGGACTCGCTGAGATCTGACGCCATATGGGTTGAGGAAGAGAAAGGAGGTGTCAGAATCTCAACTGTGCTTCGAACTTGAGTGTGTGCTGTTGGCATGTTTCCAATTCGTGGAAAAGGATAGTCCATAAGGGAAGTAGAAAGCTATCAGGGGCTGTTGCGTTTGGGGTACCAGGAGTTCTAAGAGATGCATGAGAGTCAGTAAGGAGGAGTCTCACCTGTTCCCAGACTTTTCATCTGGGAACTGGGGGGTCCAGGGAGTCTGGACAGATTCAAATGCCGCACCCAGCCCAAGGCCCAGACGCTGAAGGTGTTTTTCCTGGGAAGGGTGTGACTCTGGAAGCAGACTGCCCCTGTCGCTCGCTCACTTGGTGGCTCCAGGCAAGATGTTTAGCCTCTCAGAAGCTCAGTCCATTTACTGAAAAATGGGGGTATGACAGCCCGCCTTCCAGGACGGTGGTGGTGGGCTGGCAGAGTCATGAAATGCTACCAGGCCAACATCCCTTCAGCTATTCCCCTAAAGCCACGCTTGGTTCCTCTCAACTCAATCGATTCCCCTTCTGTCCCCATTTCACCAGTGAGTAAACTGAGGTTCAGAGAGTTAAATGAGCTGCCCAAGACCCCTAAGCCATCACAGAGCAGAGCTGGTCCTACAGCATCTGGGAAAGACCTTCTACCCTTGCTGGGGCACCAGCCAGGCATGCTCTGCTGGGAGATGCCAATGCCACCACATGGAGTTCACTTCCTGCACTGCTCTCAAATCCATCGCTTCCTTCCCACTCTCACCGGCTTCGCTCAGGCTCCACCAGCTCTGTCCTGCATTCCTGCCCAGCCTCCTAGCTGAAGGTGGACGGACATCGAGGGTGAGGAGTGCGGGGAGGGGCAGGATTCAGGCGTGCAGATTGGAAATGTCACTGCTCCCTGGGGTACCCTCCCTCCTTGCTACCAAAACACACACACACACACACACACACACACACACACACACACACAAGCACGCACGCACGCAGTCCTGGAATACTAGCAGTCTTGGGAGCCACTAACTTGGAGGTGACAGAGTGACAGCTTCAGCACCAACTGCAGAAATGATTTCCCCTGATTCAGCAGATCTGGGTAGCGGGAAAGGCAGGAGGAGAGGAGGGGACTCCAGGAAGGGAAGGGGAGGAGGCCTTCCGTGCATCTCACCTTGCTTGGCTTGGAAAATTCAGGAGCCCGAGCTTCAAGAGCACTCTGAGAAGTTGGCTTCACACCAACAGGCAGACCCCAATGAAGGCAGACGCGCAGGGTGGGTGGCGGTCCGCGCCAGAAGAGCTCGGCGAACCCACTGTCGAATGGACTTCTGCTCACTCACCCCAAGCCTGGTTCTGGAAAGGGTGTGGCCCCAAGTGGGGCGGCGGGAACAGGTGGCAGCTATGGTGCGGCTTGCCCTTTGGTCTCTGGATAGGAGGACTTTCAAGAGCTCAACAGGAACCGGAGAAGGAGGTACAGATAGCGGCTGAACTCAAGGACCCAGCTAGCGAATTGTTCCTTAAATCTCTTCCAGGGAAGACACCGTCGCCCCCACCCCTTGTGTGCCAACTAGATGGCCCACTCTGGATGGTGAACTGGGATGACCACAGGCCAAAGAGACTGAGGAATTCTTTGCATGGCTCAAGGTCACTGCCACCTCCTAGATGTTGAAGGGCCAAGAGGAACGGAAGCAGATAGAGCCTTCCAGGGACAGGTCTGACCACCTTGGATAGTGGTGAGAGCCCCGCCAATGGAACGTGCAAGTGCGTCTTGATAGGTCTCCATGTAGGAAATTCAGGCCTCAGATAAGGGCGCCCCACACAGCCCCGGCATTCTGGGATCCAGTGGAGGACCCATTTCAGGCTCATGCCAGAAGAGTTTGGAGTTCAGTGGAAAAATAAACACATAAACAAATCATTATGATACAGCATGATAAGGTCTAAGGGGCAGAGTCACCGAGAGCACAAACTTGGGAGGCAATTAGTCCTGGCTTCAGATCCCAGTTCTCCTGGCCTTGACCTTGTCATCAGGAAGTAGAGATGTGTTTCTTTCCTTCCTCGGGGTGTCACAAGGAGTGAGTGAACCGCTGTTCCTCATGTTCCTGGCACAGTTCCCGGACTGCAGTAAACAAGCAGTAATAAGGGGCACTTAATAGGGAGTAATCATTGCTATTACCAGGCACCTACCGGGTCCAAAGGGCTCTGCGTGGGGAATCAGGGATGCTTCTGAATAGGACAGGTAGGAGTTTCCCAGGTGGAAAAGAGGACAGAGCATGCCAGGCCAAGAGAAGAACAGGGCCAGGAACAGGTAGGCCAACAGCTGGATGCGGCTGAGCTTCTAGAAGGTGAAGGGAAGAGATGAGTTTGAGAGGCTGGGTGCAGGAGGCAGGGATATCTAGCACTTGGTATCTCACACTTTCTGCCCCAAGAGCAGCTAGCGTACTGTGCCTTAAACCTCTTCCAGGGCGACACCGTTGCCCCCCACCCCATATCTAACCAGGCTCTTCATTTTGTTGATCCTACCTCTTTAACAACTCTCAGACCTGCCTGTTACTTCTCAGCCTATTCCACTGTCTCCCAACTCACCTGCCTCTCACCTGTCCCATGCACAGCTGCAAGCAAACGCCTACATGGCAAACCAGCCTGGTCACTCCTCTGCCTAAGATTCTACACTAGTGCCCCAGCACCAACCCCAGACTTTACCCATTCTCTCCTAACCTTCACAATTTGTCACCATCTCTTTCCACGACCTAAACTATTATAGGCTTGAAGATTTTGTAAAAGTGGACTTCATCCGCCAGGCACGGTGGCTTAGACCTGTAATGCCAGCATTTTGGGAGGCCGACGTGAGAGGATTGCTTGAGGCCAGGAGTTCGCGACCAGCTTAGGCAACTAACCTGAAGCTCCCTGAAAGCAGCTAGGTGCAGGGGAAGTGAAAACCTGCAGGCATGTGCACAGGAGTCTTTCTGATGGTCCACAGCTACAGAGGTCCAGCCCTAAGAAGGCAAGGAGTTCCAGGATAGCAGAGGACAGGAAGCTCTAACCACCCAGTTTTCCGGTCATGCTCTGCGTCTAGGTCTCATCCTTCTCCTTGTAGAAATAAGCTCCTGTTTGGAGAAGGGCTGGATTCTGCTGATCCACAAAATCTGGTGACCAGAGACCTCACTGAAAGAAGAAGTGAAAGGATGGTCTTCCTGAAGGACACACACAGCTGGGTGTCTTCCCTAAGACCCAGGCCGGACCTGGCTGGAGCCATGCTTCAAGAGACCTGTCCCCTTCACTGGGCTGCCTCAGGACGTTGAGGGTCTGGGTCTGGAGACAGACACACACTGCCCATTTGCTTGACCCGCAAACCACGGATTAGCCAGAAAACATACGCTTCCAGGGTCCCAGGAGACAGCGTGTGGTCATGGGGAGCTGAAGCCAACACCCTGACTCCACCTCTTGAGAGTCTGTGAGTGTGTATTGCGTCTTCTTGCCTCGGGCATTGGCACTGATGGTGCTTGCCTGCCCTGCCTTGTGGAACTACTGGGAGGCTCGAATCAGACAGAGTCACAGAAGCACTTTGTAAACTGCAAAGCATTGCAGAGAAATGAGCAGTGAAGTGACACCGGCGACCCATCCACCCAAGCCCCCAGAGCACCAGCCCCTATTCGTTGATTCAGCAGCTCAAGTCACAAAGGACGTCACTGAGTGAGTTGGACGGTTAGTTACCCGGTGAGTTTGGGAGGTTTGGGCAAGTGGAGCCCCTGAGGACGGTGGGAGACAGGAGGACACGCGATGGCACTGAGAGGAGAGATGAGACCAACTCTTATATGTGCCCGTGAACCATCTCTGCCCTCAGAAAGCTTATACCTCGCCAGGGAGCCAAGGCACACAAGAAGGCCCACTCTCTTCATCCTCTTCTTCAGAACATGATTCCTGCCTCCCCTTGCCCTAGACCCTGGTTTCTGCCACTATGGACAACAGCTCCAAGAGCTGCCTCCTTATGCACAGAGTCTCCTGGAATACGATGACTTCAAAAAGAGAAGCTGTCTACGAAACACGAGCAGTTCTGACTATTTTGCATAGTTTTTTAAGTCAGAATCTCACTTTGTCACCCAGGCTGGAGTGCAGTGGCACGATCAAGGTTTACCACAGCCTCAACCTTCTGGGCTCAGGTGATCCTTCCCCCTCAGCCTTCTGAGTAGCTGTGACTACAGGTGCATGTGACCATGCCCAGCTAATATATATATATATATATATATATATATATATATATATATATATATACATACACTAGTTTCAAACTCCTGGTCTCAAGCGACTCTCCTACCTTGGCCTCCCAAAATGCTGGAATTACAGGCATGAGCCACTGTGCCTGGCCTATTTTGCAATTTTTGAGAGACATAGGGAAATACTGGACTGAGATTGAACAGACTGGATTTTTTTTCTTTTTAAAGGTGAAGTCTCACTCTGTCACCCAGGTTGAAGTACAGTGGTGCAATCGCAGCTCACGGCAGCCTTGAACTCCCGGGCTCAAGTGATCCTCCTGCCTCAGCCTCCTGAGTTGCTGGAACTACAGGCAGTGCCACCATGCCTGGCTAATTAAAAAAATTTTTTTTGTAGAGGTGAGGTCTTGCTATGCTGCCCAGGCTGGTCTCGAACTCCTGGCCTCAAGCAATCCTCCTGCCTCAGCCTCCTTGAGTATTGGGATTACAGGCATGAAACTCTATACTCGGTCCTAGACCAAGATTCTGATTCCACCTCTACTACTTACTAGCTGAGTGGGCAAGTCACTAACTCTCCCTGGGCCTTGGCTTCCCCATCTGTAAGACAGGCATAGTGATCCCCACCCTGAGTGCCAGCCTGAAAACATTGTCAAGAACTTGGAGGAGTTGGTGAGTGTGAGATGGGCATGGTGGGGATTCCCATTCAGAGTGATGGGTGTTTGGCTGAACTCTGGACCTGAGTCTTCAGGAAGGAACGAAGGACATGACAAATTGTAAATACTGTGAATATATGAGAAAGACAGTCTTTTTTTCCTCTCAAGTGGATTAAAATATGCATGACAATTTAAAGTGAAAATTCAAATATTGTATCATGGGGCTTATTACAGATGTTGATGTTAGATATATAACTATAGCATGAAGCATGAGAGAAGATAGATGTCCACAGTTGCAAGAGTCTTGGATTTTCTGTGAAATGGTATCCTATCATCTCCTGCAGACTATGAAAAGTTGATGTGTACATTGTATTACCTAAAAAGGTAATTCTAAAATAAATATTCACTTAACGCAAAAGAAGTCAAGAAAAAAAGGAAGAGAAGATTAAAAGGCAAAACAAATGAGCAAACAAAAAGATGGGACAAAGAGACGAATCAGTAGATTTAAACCCAATCATATCAATAATTGCATTAGACATACATGGACTTGTGTCAAGGCCCCCAAGACCACCCTTCTGTTTGGAGAGTCACTAGAAAGACCCTTGGGACTCAGCATTTAGTTGTATTTCTGACTAGTATTTATTCCATGGGTGTATTAAGAATGCATGGCTGGATCATAATGGGGAAACGTCACTGGTGGAAACTGGAGGAATCCATGTGCAGACTTCCTTATGTTCTCTCCTGCTCCTCAAGGATCACATAAAGCATACGCTTCCAGCCAAGAAAATGCAGTGAGGTGTGTGATCCTGCCCAGGAAAGCCCATCAGCGACTCATTGTCTAATTGTGGGCTGGCCAGATAGAGACACCCTCTCCCAGCACATACCAAAACTTCAGACTCCCAGAAGGAAGTCAAGTGTTTAGCATAAACCATATTGCTTGTACAAATGCCCAAGCACAGTGAACCATCCTTATCATTTAACTGTTGGCTGGGAATACTGTGGGAGCCAAGTTTCCAGATGCCAGCCAAAGGCCAACCTTGCAAACAGGCAGTTCTAAGGATAAGTCTTGTGTTATCTCTTTTCTGCACAGGGCTCAACACTTCAGTTAAAAGGCATAGATTGTGCAACTGGTTAAAAGAGCAAGATCTTGATGAAGAGACCCCACTACTACTGATGCACGATTGTTTGGTTACTTAGGGTTACTGCCCTGCAAGCAACTGCATTCCTTAGAATTATAAGACTGTGCTTGAAAGGTACCTATAGAAACCTAGAAGAAACTTAGCTTATTCATTAGTCTTTTTGCCTCAGCGTAACCATTAGGAAGCATTCAGACATTGTACTGCAGGACAAACAGCAGACTATCCCATCCCCCCCCTTGGCAAATCTCCTTCAGACACAGATGGGGACAGACCAACCATTCATGGTTTAGCATAATAATTTCTAGTAAACTTTTGATTCCTTGTCAAGGCCAAAGTCAAGGAATTTGTGAGTTGCAAATGTCTGAGTTTGTGAATTGCTAATGTCTAACAAGTCTCTTGCAGGAATCCTCCCCCCCCGGGGGGGGGCTAACCTAATCAGCCTTCAGATAAGCCCCACCATGGCAGCAATCATGTGACTAACCCACCCATCTGCCTGCTGTCCATCACCTGACATCCTCAGTACCTGTGCTTGCCTGCGTGATGATGTGGAAGCAGACCACCACCCAATCACCTTAATGATCTTCCCCGTCTAGGGGAATGGTTAAAAGGATCAACCACAGGCCACCAGAGGCCACTGCCTTGCTAGGGTCTGGTGTGGCCATGTGCTCTTTGAGCCATGGCTGTCGTCATGCTTCCTGGCTTTGGTCCCCTCCCCCACCTTGAGGAGGTGAATCTTCTCTCTTCCTTCTCTTTCTCTGTCTAATTTACTTCTTTTTTTTTTTTGAGTTGGAGTCCCACTCTGTCACCCAGACTAGAGTGCAGTGGCTGCTCCTGGCCCCCGCAGCCTCGACCCACTGGGCTCCGGCGATCCTTCTGCCTCAGCCTTCCGAGTAGCTGGAATTACAGGTGCGCGCAACTACGCCCGGCTAATTTTTTTGATTTGTTGTAGAGAGGAAGTCTCGCCAAGTTGCCCAGGCGGGTCGCGAATCAGCGGGCTCAGGCAATCCACTCACCTCAGCCTCCCAAAGGCGCGGGATTACAGGTTGAGCCACCGAACCCGGCTTCTAATTTACTTTTAAATAAACTTTTCTTTCTTAACCAGCAGTGCTGCACACCTCCCTGCGCCTCTCCACCCTCACCCTTATTCTAACGGTGCTGACCCTCCCTGCAACAGAACAAGTCACTGACCTCATGGTTGTATTCACATAGTCAGTAAAATAGATTGTTATTCATTTCTGTGATCAATAGTTAAAGTTAGAAATATGATCATATTAACCTTGTAACTGTAACCGGAACACTTTTGTTTTGTTTTACTCATGGGCTGATGATCTAACACAATGAATAATGTTTTATTTTGTAGTAAGTTCTGCTAACTCCTTTGCTTAGAGTTACTGATAAATGAGAATTACAGATTCCCGGCAATGGCTACTAAAAGGAGGTACCTATAGAAACCTAGAATAAACTTAGTTTAGCGTAATATTTTTGCTTCAGCATAGCCATTTTTGCTTAGACTTGACCCCTGACAAACTTTGACTCTAGTACAGGTTAGACATAGACAGATACATTTCCAATAGGCAGGTTTTAGGAAGCGTTCAGACATTCTACTGCAGGCCAAGCTGGCATCCTACCCTACTCGCTCAGCAAATCTCAATCACATGCAAGACAAGGATAACCCAACAGCTCAACCATTTGATTCACGGTTTCGCATAATCCCTAAGAAACTTTCAGGCCCCTTAGCTGGCTTGAAGCCATAGAAATATAATAAGACCACCTTTTTGCTAAAGATTGTGGATTGGAAACATCTGACAAGTCTCTTGCAGGAGAAACCTCTCCCCTTGTTTCCTCCCATCTAGCCTACCACCAAGGCAGCAATCATGTGACTAACCCATCCATCTGCCTGCTGTCCATCACCTGGCGTCAGTACCTGCGCATACTGCCCCTTCGTGATGACATGGAGGAGATGACCACCCAATCACCTTAATGACTTTCCCCCACCCAAGAGAAATGGTTAAAAGGACTCAACCATGAGCAGTCATTTTGCCATTGCCTTGCTAAGCTATGGTGTGGCCATGTGCTCTTTGAGCTATGGCCAGACCTTGTCTTTTATTTATTTATTTATTTTGAGTTGGAGTCTCACTCGGTCACCCAGACTGAAGTGCAGTGGCCGCTCCCGGCCACCGCAACCTCGCCTGCTGGGCTCCGGCGATCCTTCCGCCTCGGCCTTCCGAGTAGCCGGAACTACAGGCGTGCGCTACCACGCCCGGCTGATTTTTTGATTTATTGTGGAGATGAGGTCTCGCCAAGTTGCCCAGGTGAGTCTCGAACCCGCGGGCTCAGGCAATTCACTCACCTCACCTCCCAAAGGCGCGGGATTACGGCTGAGCCACCGAGCCCGGCTCAGACCGTGTTTTCTTAAACTTTGCTCCCCCTACCGCCTTGGAGAGGTGAATCTCCTCTTTCTCTCTCTCTCTAATTTACTTTCTAAATAAACTATATTTTCTAATCTAGCTTCTGTGCAATTATTTGCATCTTTCATGCGGCATCCGGTTGCATACCAGACACCACACCCTCAGCAGGCCTGACCTAACATTCTGAAGGCCCCGCTGTGAGTGTACCCTAACAGATACCAAGAATATGCAAACAATGAATGTTAACATTGATGAAATGCAATTGTAACTGGACACCTATAGTCCTGTAATTTGATGTTAGTCAACAGCAAATGTCAATGCTTACGCTTATAAATAGACTGTAAGGCTGGCTCGGTGGCTCAACCTGTAATCCCAGCACTTTGGGAGGCCGAGAGGATTGCCTGAACCTGGGGGTACGAGACCAGCCTGAGCAACTTGGCAAGACCTTGTCTTACAAAATACATATTGAAAAAATTAGCCAGGCATGGCAGTGCGTGCCTGTAGTTGTAGTGCGTGCCTGTAGTTGTAGTGCGTGCCTGTAGTTGTAGTGCGTGCCTGTAGGCTGGGAGCATGCCACTGCACTCCAGCCTGGGTGACAAAGAGTGAGACTTCAACAAATAAATAAATAAATACAGACTGTAAATCCAGTGAGCTGAGCTGGCCTTGGTATCTACACTGGCTTGTCTCCCTGAATTCTGAATTCAGAAATAAGCTTCTTTCCTCCCAGTTCCCTGCCTCTCAGGTTTCACTGGCGAGTGAGAGAGCAGCTGTATGTTCCATGGACCATATCAATCTCACTATATGCTATCTACAAAACAATGCTTTTTAAATATAAACACACAATCTGAAAATAAACGGATAGAAAAAGATATGCTATACAAATATAAGAAGGGGCATTTCGTAATAATTCATCAGGAAGGCGTAACAATTACAAATATGTATGCACCTAGTACTAAAGTTTAGAGGTACATATGAAGGGGCACCCCCCCAAAAAAAAACCCAGAGGGCAGGTCCCTTGTAGTACAGGCTTCCTCTGCTAGGTAAGTGTTCTAGGAACCCATTGGCGTCAGTGTACCTGCCAGCTTTGTTGCGAGAGGTTCGTTTGGCTTCAGTGAATTTTTTTTGAAGATTCTTTCAACGCGTTTGCTCATTTCATGATGGGTGATTTGCAAGCGCACCTGCCCACACTGCGCTGAGTGTTCAACAGTTTTTGACAAACATAGTGTGATCCGTATGCTCTACTCTCTCTATTCACCTGATCTCCCCAGTTGAAAAAAGTTCTCAGAGAAACTGAAAGGAGGAACCCCGAGAAACTTAGAATAAGCTTAGTTCACATTTTGACTCAGCATAACCATTTTTGCTTAGACTGACACGCTTTAAAACTCACACAGGTTAGATATAAACAGATACATTTCCAATAGGCAAGTTTTAGGAAGCGTTCAGACATTTTACTGCAGGCCAAGCTGGCAACCTACTCCACCCCCTCAGCAAATCTCTATCAGATGCAAGACAAGGACAGCCCAACCTTTCAATTCATGGTTTAGCATAGCAATCTCTAAGAGATGTTCAAATTCCTTGTCCAAGGTGGAAGCTCAAAGATCACCCCTTTGCTGGCTGAAGCCACAGAAATGATTATAAGACCACCTTTTTGCCAAGGAGCTTGTGGATTGGAAACATCTGACAGGCCTCTTGCAGGAAAAACCCCTCCCCTGTCTCCTCCGTCTAACCCACCACCATGTCAGCAATCATGTGACTTACCCACCTATCTGCCTGTTGTCCATCAGCTGACATCAGTACCTGTTTTTACCTGCCCCTTCGTGATGGTGTGGAGCAGACCACCACCCAATCACCTTAATGACCTTTCCCCGTCAAAGGGAAGGATTGAAAGGACTCAACCATGAACAACCAGCAGCCATTGCCTTGCTAAGTGATGGTGTGGCCATGTGTTTTTTTTTTTTTTTTTTTTTGAGTTGGAGTCTCACTCTGTTGCCCAGACTGGAGTGCAGTGGCCGCTCCCGGCCACCGCAGCCTCCACCTGCTGGGTTCTGGCGATCCTTCCGCCTCAGCCTTCCAAGTAGCCGGAATTACAGGCATGTGCTACCACGCCCGGCTGATTTTTTGATTTATTGTAGAGATGAGGTCTTGCTGCCCAGGCAGGTCTCGAACCCCTGGGCTCAGGCAATCCACTCACCTCAGCCTTCCAAACGCGCGGGATTACAGGCTGAGCCACCGAGCCCGGCTGGCCATGTGTTTTTTGAGCTATGGCCGAACCATGTTTCCTGGCTTTGGCCTGCTCCCCTACCTTGGGGAGATGAACCTCCTCTTTTTCTCTCTCTCAAACTTACTTTCTAAATAAATTATATTTTCTTTTTTTTTTTTTGAGTTGGAGTCTCACTCTATTACCCAGACTGGAGTGCAGTGACCGTGAGCAGCCACTGCAGCCTCGACCTGCTGGGCTCCGGCGATCCTTCCACCTCAGCCTTCCGAGTAGCCAGAATCACAGTCACGCGCTACCATGCCCGGCTGATTTTCTTATTTTCTTGTAGGGATGAAGTCTCACCAAATTGCCCAGGAGGGTCTCGAACTCATGGGCTCAGGCAATCCACTCACCTCAGCCTCCCAAAGGTGCGGGATTAAAAACTGAGCCACCGAGCCTGGCTAAATTATATTTTCTAATCTAACTACTGTGCAATTCTTTACATCTTTTTTGTGGCACCTTATCACAGACACCCACATCTCCAGCGGGCCCAATCTAACATTTTGGTGGCCCCACTGGGAGTGTAACTTAACAGAAACATTTTGCCAATGTGGAAGAGGTGAAACAAAAAATGGCAGAAGCACTCAAAGGCATAAAAAACTGACACATTCAAAAGCTGTTTTGAGCAGTGGAGAAAGCGTCTCAATAGGTATATTGCATCAAATGAAGAGTAATTTGAGGATGACTGAAGTTTAAGCATGTAAGAATACATACGCAATTTTTTAATAAATAAATTCCATGGTTTTTGGGTTCTTCTTTGTAAAGCAGAAGTTGCCAGCATCAAAGGAAGAAATAGACAAATCCACAATCACAGCTGGAGATTTTAATGCAGTGTTCTCAATGATTGACAGAACACAAAGATGAAAATCAGTAACGACATAAAAAATCGACATCACATTGACCTAACTGATACCTGTAGAACACAACGTCACAGCAAATGCAGGACACACCTTCCCCGTAAAAAAAACACATCGTGTGGCCACTGGGATATACCCTATGCTTGACCAACGACTTCATACATTTTTTAAAAGTTATAATGTTGAGAGCCGGGCTTGGTGGCTCAGCCTGTCATCCCACGCCTTTGGGAGGCTGAGGTGAGTGGATTGCCTGAGCCCGCGGGTTCGAGACCCGCCTGGGCAGTGAGACCTCATCTCTACAATCAATCAAAAAATCAGCCGGGCGTGGTAGCGCGCGCCTGTAGTTCCAGCTACTTGGAAGGCTGAGGTGGAAGGATTGGTCTAGTCTGGGCGACCGAGTGAGACTCCAACTCAAAAAAAAAAAAAAGCTAAAATTAAAATGTTGGCTGAACCTGAGTTCTACCATCTGGCTCTCCTCCACTGCCACCACTTGCTTCACCACCCACTTCACCACCTACGCCACCAACTACCAGTCCCTGGGCTCCATCCAGTCACCCAGCCTCTGGCCCACCAGCAGAGCGGCTAGCATCTCTGCAGGTGCTGGCAGCTTGGGCTCCCATATCTCTGTGTCCTGCTCCACCAGTTTCCAGAGTGGCTGGGGGGCCGGGGACCAGGCGAGAGCTGAGCTACTGCCTGGCCTCCTACCTGGAGAGGGCGAGGAGCTTGGAGACGGAGAGCCAGAGGCTGGAGAGCAAAATCCGAGAACACTTGGAGAAGAAGGGATCCCAGGTCAGAGGCTGGAGACATTACTTCAAGACCACTGAAGACCTGAGGGCTCAGATCTTTGCAACTTCTGTGGACGATGCCCACATCGTTCTGCAGATTGACAATGCCCATCTTGCCGCTGATGAGTTTAGAGTCAAATATGAGACGGAGCTGGCCATGTGCCAGTCCGTGGCGAGCAACATCCATGGGATGGGCAGGGCCATTGCTGACACCCGTGTCTCCCGGCTGCAGCTGGAGACAGAGATCGAGGCTCTCAAGGAGGAGCTGCTCTTCATGAAGAACCCTGAGGAGGAAGTCAAAGGCCTACAAGTCCAGATTGCCAGCTCTGGGTTGACCGTGGAGGCAGAGGCCCTCAAATCTCAGGACCTGAGCAAGATCTGTTAAACCCAGAATTCAAATCCGAGAGAGAGACCACAAAGAGCCAGCTCCGATGCAAACACACGAGGGTCTTTATTCAGGCTCGAGTCTGGGCTCACGTATGAAGCCGGCAGCGGCTTCAGGGACGAGAGCCTCGATCCAGTATGGCAAGCAGTTTTTATGCACAGTTACAGAGGGAGGGGAAAGAATTTTAAACTTGATTTTACACGATTGGGTAATTTCTCCCAATGGGTACTGGGAACACTTGATTGGTAGGTGTCTTTCGTGGGCTTTAACCTGACTGCCCCTGATTGACAGAAACCCACTTAACAGGCAGAGTGGAATGTCAGATAAGTTAGGTTCATACAGTCACTGCGTGTAAATTAACTTGAGCAAGCAGGCAGGAGGTTATTAGCGCCCGCCGAGTCTGCTGATCCAAACTGAGGAATGCTTAGGAGGGCTTGTTTGCTTAACGTTTACATAACATAACATGGTCATTATGGGACAACAAAAGCTAAACTTAACAAAGTTTTAAATATGAATGCTGCAAACACATACAGTGAATGTGGGGTAGAAATTCATATAGTACTAGTTCTAGGAATTTATAAAATATCGCAAACGTCTTATAGCAAGGCGGTTTTTCTAAAAGTCTTTTGATTCCCTCAGGTTTACACAGCCACTGCGTGTAAATTAACTTTGGCGTGGGAGCCGGAGATTTAAACCAACATAGAGCCCACTTAGAGAGCAGCTAGCGCCTCAGAGTCTACTGCAGTAGCAAAGGAATGTCTGAAAGGGGCTTATCGCTTTAACATTTACATCCCGTTGTAAAAGCAGAAGTCAGTATGGCAATTGGGACTAACAATGCTTAACCCAAGAGTTCTAAATACAAACACTACTTAAGACGTTGTATAACTACACAATCAGTCGCTACCCGGCACCCGTCATGTGCCTAATTCTACGGGGTCTGAGGTAGGATTTAAAGTACTAAGAATTCCTAAAGTACAATGAACATGAGGTAGGAATACACAAAATATATAGTGAACGTGAGGTAGGGATATATAAAATATAGTAAATTAAACACTACTTTTACAGCAAGTATGGCTTTTTAAGTTTCTTGGTTTCTTGGGTCTCTCAGATCATGGTGGACATCTGGGCCCAGGCTGATGAGCTGGTTCAGAAGAATCGAGAGGAGCTGGACAAGTACTGGTCCCAGCAGACTGAGGAGACAGCACAGTGGTCACCAAGCGGTCTGCCGAGATTGGAGTTGCCGAGATGACGCTCATGGAGCTGAAACGTACAATGCGGTACTTGGAGATTGACCTGGACTCCATGAGAAACCTGAAGGCCAGCTTGGAGAACAGCTTGAGGGAGGTGGAGGCCCTCTATGCCATGCAGATGGAGCAGCTCCATAGCACCCTGCTGCACCTGGAGGCTGAGCTGCCACAGACCCAGACAGAGGACCAGCGCCAGGCCCAGGAGTACGAGTGCCTGCTGAACATCAAGGTCAAGCTGGAGGCCGAGATCGCCACCCACCACCGCCTGCTGGAAGACAGAGAGGACTTCAGTCTCAGTGATGGCCTGGACAGCAGCAGCTCCATCCAGACCATCCAAAAGACCACCACCCGCAGGATAGTGGATGGCAAATTGGTGTCTGAGACCAATGACACCAAAGTTATGAGGCATTGAGGCGGCGGGAGCAGGGTGCACTTCGAGGAAGCAGGAAGCCAATAAAAAGTTCAGAGGCCAAAAAAAAAAGTTAAAATGTTTAAAAATAATGTTAAGGACTATGTCCTCCAACTGCAATGGAATTAAATGAAAATCAATAACAATAACATGTCTAGGAAAAAATATTGGGAACTTTTTTTTTTTTTTTTTCTGAGTTGGAGTCTCACTCGGTCACCCAAACTGGAGTGCAGTGGCCGCTTCCGGCCACCACGCCTCGACCTGCTGGGCTCCGGCGATCCTTCCGCCTCAGCCTTCCAAGTAGCCGGAATTACAGACATGCGCTACCACGCCCGGCTGATTTTTTGATTTATTGTAGAGATGAGGTCTCGCTGCCCAGGCGGGTCTCGAACCCGCGGGCTCAGGTAATCCACTCACCTCAGCCTCCCAAAGGCGCGGGATTACAGGCTGAGCCACCGAGCCCGGCTAATATTGGGAACTTAACACATTTCTAAATAATTGTGAAGGCTAAAGCAACTGCATCTTAGATGCTAGTCTGCCATGTGGACTTCGGTTCACCTGGCCTGTAAGACTTCCAGTTTATTTATTGTTCCTTGTGTAAGAGTGCACACTGACCATCAATCCTGCTCTTAGATCAAAACAGCCTTGATGTTATCATACTTCAATTGCCCTCCACATCTCTTCTGAATCATGTATACCCTTTCCTATAGTATATAAGCCCTGTCTGCATCTGGGTCCACCATCTTGTCTTGCTATCACCCAAGACACAGACTATGGCTTCTATGCATAAGTCTATATTAAAAGTTTCTTTCTGAGAAACTGGATATATCAACCTCTTTTTCAGCCTCTCAGCTTCTTTGGACTTTGGGGATAGGTCTACACAGACTTGTCCACTGCGGAACACGTGGCAAGCCAAGCCAGGAACTGAGGGTCCAAGAAACAGACAAAGGGAATGAAGCATCTTTGGGGGGATCCCAGTGAGGCCAGCCACTTCCACGTGGAGTGGTGTGGCGTGGCTCATCTTTTATACACTTGAGGACCACATGTGAATATGAGGATGCACCAAAAACACCGGTGGGTTTAGAGGGACTGTTAGCTGAGAGCCATCGAGTGATGTGATAAGAAAGGGCATGACATAAGCCGGGTTCGGTGGCTCAGCCTGTCATCCCGCGCCTTTGGGAGGCTGAGGTGAGTGGATTGCCTGAGCCCGCGGGTTCGCGAGCCGCCTGGGCAGCGAGACCTCATCTCTACAATAAATAAAAAACTCAGCCGGACATGGTAGCGTGCGCCTGTAATCCCGGCTACTCGGAAGGCTGAGGCGGAAGCATCGCCGGAGCCCAGCAGGTCGAGGCTGCGGGGGCCGGGAGCGGCCACTGCACTCCAGTCTGGGCGACAGAGTGAGACTCCAACTCAAAAAAAAAAAGAGAAAGAGCATGACATGGCTGCTTTGGTAAGTTGCCTGTTTCGTGCTAGGTAATTGTCCAGACAAGGACGTTCCCCCCATACCTGGCTTCTTTCTGCCCTCTCCCTCAGGGAGCAGCCTCTGGCCAAGGCTGTTCCCTGCAAGAAATGCATATCCCAGAAATGAGGCAGGAATGCAGGTGATTGAGCAGAGCTGAGAACAACATGGGTAGCACCCTTACTCACCGTAATTATAAACATAGTATAGCAATTTGAATAATTAACTTGACTGATTATAAAACTACTTACTGAACCGTCCCAAGGCACAAATTCTTTCTGTGGTATCAGTGCCTCCGGTAAGTTCTGAGAAACCAATGTCTTTCCCTGCTAGACCTCTGGGTGACTTCTTTGGAATAAATAACATTAGGTACAAGCCCTCTCAGATATGGGGCTACCATGTAACACAATGGAAACCAGCTAGCCACAAAAGCAGGAGTAAACACAGCATGAGTAGGAGTTACAATTAGGAAAGTTTTTTTTTTTCAGAGCTCTATAGTTGAAAGTCAACTTAGCTAAAACTGATATTTGAGCTATATGTGTATACATACATACTGCTTTAAGGCCCCCATTCTCTCTCTATAAAGCTTTTCAGTTAACTGAATTCTGTTTCTCCGTTTACTTCTGTCTGTCCCTTCATCTTCTTGCCACTCTTGATGCTACATGAAGGTGAGGCAGGATAGTCAGTATAGGTTAGACACATTTCTTTTTTTTTTTTTTTTTTTGAGTTGGAATCTCACTCCGTCGCCCAGACTGGAGTGCAGAGGGGCTCCCAGCCACCACAGCCTCAACCTGCTGGGCTTTGGCGATCCTGCAGCCTCAGGCTTCTGAGTAGCCGGAATTACAGGCATGCGCTACCATGCCCGGCTGTTTTTTTGATTTATTGTAGAGATGAGGTCTCGCTGCCCAGACAGGTCTCGAACCCACGGGCTCAGGCATTCCACTCACCTCAGCCTCCCAAAGGCGCGGGATGACAGGCTGAGCCACCGAGCCTGGCTCCTTCCTTCCTTTTGAGTTGGAGTCTCATTTTGTCACCCAGGCAGGAGTGCAGAGGCATGCTCACAGCCACAGCAGCCTCAACCTGGCTGGACTCATGTGATCCTTCCACTACAGTCTTCCAAGTAGCTGGAACTACAGGCGCGCACCATCACATCTGGCAAATTTTTGGTTTATTGTAGAGACGAGGTCTCACCTAGTTGCCCAGGTCGATCTCGAACCCCTGAGCTCCAGGCAATCCTCTTGCCTCCACCTCCGGAAGGGCTGGGATTACAGGTATGAGCCACCACAATGGGCAGGAACTTCTTTTTTCTACCCCTAGATCATTTTATCCTCTCTTTGTGAGAAAGACCTTTGGGTTCCCAGCAGGCAGTTAAGCCAAGGTACTTGGGCCCTTTTGTTAACCTTTATCTTGGTTAACCTGCTTCAGCAATGCCCCGGGCAACTATCGGTTAGCTTTCTCATTGTAATGTTTGCTTTCTGAACTTTCTTAAGTTTTTCCAAACTATGATAAATACAGAAAACTGGTTTGGGGCCATTTAATGTTGGGGTACTAGCAGGGGCTCCCTTTGGTCCTTTCCACTTTTGTACTAAGGACAGGGCCAAAAAAAAGCATGCTCTTTTTAGGCCCTCAACCATGTTTTTCTTATTCAAACACACAGAAAGTAGCCCCTTGTAGTAATAACCATTTACTGTAAACAGCACTGCCATCGGCCACCTCTAACATTGTAGCTCATGACTTTCAGCCAGGTCAAGTCCTTTCAGAGTAAAAGTAATCTCTGGTACCTTCCAAAGTCAAGGAAATTCAGTAACACAATACAAAAGAGAGCACAGTTTTAGACCTCAGAGGAATCTGTCTGCATGCAACTCTTGGGGTTCCATGAGGAAAAACAGAGGTTCCTCTCCAAAAGAGGAGTCTTTGGTACCTTTGTGATTTTTCTTTAGGGGTCCCAGACTGTTAGACTTTTTTTGAGTTCTTTGCCCTTGTTGCCAGATGGGGTGCAGGAACACTCATGGGCTCTTTAACTCATTACGGAAAGGAATTTCAGAGCGGCCAGCAAAGTTTTAAAACAGATTTATTAGAGAAATAGGGGTGGGGGGAGGGGGAGAGAGAGAGAGAGAGAGAGAGAGAGAGAGAGAGAGAGAGGCATGCCAGGAGTCACAATCAGGAGAAAAACCATACTTTTGCTTTTGACAAAAAGGTTGATATAACTACTTAGTGATTGATTGTTAATGAGTAAGCTACAGCTATCCAATGATCTCTCTGCCCATCTGCCTGTAAATGGTATGGGTGAAGGGTGACTTTTTCCTGAAGTATGCATTTTGTCTTGGTAGGTGACTTGCTAGACTTGTGAATATACAAGTTCATGAGCTAAACGGTGGTCTGATGATCATTCTATGGTTTTCAGTTCCCAGTCCCTAACTACCTTGGCAGGCTTGTCCTTGGATGAGCTGAGGGGGTGGGACAGACTGGGAGTCCACACTGAGTCCACATTCCAGCCCACGGGGTAGTTCAAGCTAGATAAGAAGTCTAGACACTTCCCTGTTTTAAACTGAAAACTGCCTACAAGAAATGTGTCAGCCGGGTTCGGTGGCTCAGCCTGTAATCCCAGCGCTGTGGGAGGCTGAGGTGAGTGGATTGCCTGAGCCTGTGGGTTCGAGACCCGCCTGGGCAACTTGGCGAGACCTCATCTCTACAATAAATCAAAAAATCAGCCGGGCGTGGTAGCGCATGCCTGTAATTCCGGCTACTCGGAAGGCTGCGGCGGAAGGATCGCAGGAATCCAGCAGGTCGAGGCTGCGGTGGCCGGGAGCGGCCACTGCACTCCAGTCTGGGCGACAGAGTGAGACTCCGACTCAAAAAAAAAAAAAAGGAAGGAATTCCCAGGAACAGAACATAAGAAGGTAAGGGTTGATAGGATTATGAAGGTTGAAATGTTTAAATAAGCTTTATGTAGAGTAGTAGTATATCCTTTACCTAAATGTTTTATGAAAATGGATATAGTTTCTAACTGGGGAGTGTTTTCCCTACCTAGTGCTACAAACCAGAAGGCATGTAAATTGCTCTCTGATCAATATTAACTGGACACACTACAGGAACCAGAAAGATTGCCCGAGTCCACAGATGGCAGAGTAGAAGCTAGAATGCTGGTAGGGATAAAGTCTCCACCTGTGGAGTGTCGTGAGCACCTCCCAGTAATGACCGCTGGGACTTTGGACTAGAGAATTTCCACTTGAGAGGCATTTACCACCTTGCTATGGGATGTTATCTAAAGCTACCCCTATGCTAATGGAAATAGCAGTGCCCAAGAGAGTTTCATGATAAAATGGAAATGGCTTATATAGGATCTTTTTTCATTTAAAAAAAAAAAAAAGGCTGGGCACGGTGACTCACACCTGTAATCCCAGGACTTTGGGAGGTGGAGGCGAGAGTATTGCCTGAGCCCACAGGTTCAAGATCAACCTGGGCAACATGGAGAGACCTCATCTCTACAATAAATAAAAAGAAAAAAAATTAGCTGAGCGTGGCAGCACACGCCTGAAGGTCCAGCTGCTTGGAAGGCTGAGGTGGAAGGATCACCTAAACCCAGCCAGGTTGAGGCTGTGGTGGACGTGAGTGTGCCATTGCACCCCAGTCTGGGCAACAGAGTGAGACTCCAGTTAAAAAAACAACAAAAGCAAAAGAGGTCTTGCTATGCTGCCCAGGCTGGTCTAGAACTCCTGGCATCAAGTGAGCCTCCCGTCTTAATCTCCCCGGATGCTGGGATTACAGGCATGAGCCACCGTTCCCAGCCAGGATCTTGCTACCTGGGAGTGCACAGAGGAGATTCGGCCCCTTCCCACCCCAGGACTGACTCTTGAATTGTTTGAGAAGATGCTGGATTCTTTTTTTTTTTGTTGTTTTTGAGTTGGAGTCTCACTGGGTTGCCCAGACTGGAGCGCAGTGGACGCTCCCGGCCACCGCAGCCTCGACCCGCTGGGCTCCGGTGATCCTTCTGCCTCAGCCTTCCAAGGAGCTGGAACTACAGGTGTGCGCTACCACGCCCGGCTGATTTTTTTGATTTATTGTAGAGATGAGGTCTCGCTGCCCAGGCGGGCCTCGAACCCGCGGGCTCAGGCCATCCAGTCACCTCAGCCTCCCAAAGGCGCGGGAGGACAGGCTGAGCCGCCGAGCCCGGCTTGATGCTGGATTCTATGTGCCCAATAAATAGCTCTCACTTGACTGACAAAATGTTGCTTGATTTGTGAATGGCAGTTTCAAGGTGAATGGACAACGTCCTGTTTGGAAGGCTGCTACTCTGATAGAAGAAATGTTGAGAAAACTTTTTTCTTTTGAACTATTTATAGCTTACAAAATACACTTTTGTGAGCAAAGTTTACCTTTCTTTCTACCCGATACCTCCAAAGTTTGGAAACTATCTGGGAACATTCTTTTTTTTTTTTTGAGTTGGAGTCTCACCCCGTCGCCCAGGCTGGAGTACAGCGGCACACTTACCACCACCCCGGTGTTGACTGGCTGGGCTCTGGTGATCCTTCCACCTCAGCCTTCCAAGTAGCCAGAACTACAAGCATGCACTACCATGCCTGGCTAATTCTTTTATTTCTTGTAGAGACGAGGTCTCGCCAAGTTGCCCAGGCTGGTCTTGAACCCATGGGCTCAGGCAATCCACTCGCCTCGGCCTCCCAAAGTGCTGGGATGACAGGCTGAGCTACCGAGCTCAGCCAGGAGTATTCTTATTTTGTGCTGATATAGTTATTTATATACATTCAGTGAGAATCTGTTTCGTTTCATAACAAGACACGTTGGAGACAATGGTTATTTTGCCATGACTTTGACTGGAATGGCATATTTTTAGATATGATCAGACTACTCTGAGGAATTGAGGTTGACTTTACAGAGCTGATAAAAAACCCCTTTGGCAGGGCTCGGTGGCTCAGCCTGTAATCTTGCGCTTTGGGAGGCCGAGGTGAGTGGACTGCCTGAGCCCACGGGTTCGAGACCCGCCTGGGGAACTTGGCGAGACCTCATCTCTACAATAAATCAAAAATTAGCCGGGCGTGGTAGCACATGCCTGTAGTTCCAGCTACTTGGAAGGCTGAGGCGGAAGGATCGCTGGAGCCCAGCAGGTCAAGGCTGCCGTGACTGGGAGCAGTCACTGCACTCCAGTCTGGGCGACAGAGTGAGATTCCAACTCGGAAAAAAAGAAAAAAAACACAAAAAACCCTTTGGACAGACGGGCCTGGTACCGTGTCTAAATGTTTCCTTACAACATTTCCAACCTGTAGTAAGTAAAGAATGTCACTTTCTGACAGGTCTAGGAACCACAAAACATTTTGGGAACTTAAGAAGAAAGGAATTCATACAGGTATTGCAAGCACAGTCTAAAAGTGTATCTTGGGCGTGGCTTCAGCTCTTGAGACTTTCAAAAAAAAAAATCAAATCCAAAATTCCTTATAAAAGTTCCAGCAGGCCGGGGGCAGTGACTCATGCCTATAATCCCAGCACTTTGGGAGGCCGAGGTAAGAGGATTCCCCGAGCCCACGGGTTCAAGACCAGCCTGGCTAATTTGATGAGACCTCATCTCTACAATAAAAATCAAAAAATTAACCAGGCGTGGTGGCGCATGCTTGTAGTTACAGCTGAGGCGGAAGGATCACCTGAGCCCAGCAGGTCAAGGCTGCGGTGGCCGTGAGCATGCCACTACACTCCAGCCTGGGCGACAGAGTAAGACTCCAACTCAAAAAAATAAAAAAAGTTCCAGTAGAACCAACTTAAAGGGAGCCTATACGGCCCATCACTATTCTTGCTGTACTTTGTACAAACAATCAGACCCAGTATAATGAGACTAACGTTTTTTGCAAATGAACTGGTTGGTCCTATTATAATTTATTCATGGTAGAAATTAGAAAACTGAAGAGATAAAAATTTAGATTCTAGCCCTAGCTGGGCAGGGTGGCTCACGCCTGTAATCCCAACAATTTGGGAGGCTGAGGCAAGAGGAGTCCCTGAGTCCAGGGGTTTGAGACCAGCCTGGGCAACTTGGTGAGACTCCATCTCTACAATAAATAATAATAGTAATAATTAACTGGGCGTGGTGGCATGTGCCTGTAGTTCCAGCTACTTGGAAGACTGAGGCAGAAGGATCACCTGAGCCCAGCAGGTTGAGGCTGCGGTGGTTGGGAGCATGCCACTGCCCTCCAGTCTGGGTGACAGAGTGAGACTCGTACTAAAAAAAAAAAAAGAAAAGAAAAGAAAAGAAAAATTAAAAATAGAGCTACCATGTAATCCAGAAACGCCACTTCTGGGTATATAAAGTCGGACAACTAAATTCACGAACTCATCTAGAAAAAGTGCTACATACCTCATTGCGGAATAGCACTAAGGTCACCTTTGAGGTATTCCCCCTGGGAAACTATGCACTGACACCAGCATCTAGTCCACCCATCAAAGCAATTTTGGAACTTTTTCTGGAATGACCATCAGAGCTGTTGTCATATTGTTCTGGATGTCCCGAATGTCATCAAAATGTCTTTCTTTCAATATTTCCTGTATCTTCAGGTAAAGAAAAAAATCACTGGAGGCCAGATCAGGTGAGTGGGGAGGGTGTTCCAATACAGTTATTTGTTTACTGGCTGAAAATTCTCTAACAGTGCTGTGTGAGCTGGTGCATTCTTGTGATGCAAGAACTCCTTCAAGACCATTTTTCTTTTCGAGTCAGAGTCTCACTCTGTTACCCAAGCGGAGGGCAGTGGCACACTCAGGGTCACCACAGCCTCGATCCTTCCACCTCAGCCTTCCAAGTCGTGGGAACTACAGGCATGCGCCACCATGCCTGGCTAATGTTTTGATTTTTATTTTAGAGATGAGGTCTCACCAAGTTGTCCAGGCTGGTCTCAAACCCAGAGGCTCAGGCAATCCTCTCACCTCAACCTCCCAAAGTGCTGGGATTATAAGCGTGTGCCCAGCTAGGATCATTTTTATAATACCTATCTCATGCCAAGATTTTCAGTTAAGATTTTCCTGTTTCTCTATTGCTTATTTGGTCTGCTATGCTTCTCACATTAAGCCAACAATTTTGGCACGCAATTCAACAAATTTTGCAATGTTTTCATCTGTTCTACTCGTTACTGGCCGCCCTGACCTCTCTTCATCAATGACGTTTTCTCTCCCATCAGAAAAACGTTTAATCCATTTGTACACTGTCATTTTCTTCATGGTATTATCCCCATAAACTTGGACTAACATGTCCCTGATTGTTCATTGCTCTAATTCAAACTCTGACATTCTGATGGCCATTCCAGAAAAAGAATTCCAAAATTGCTTTGAAGGGTGGACTAGGCACTGGCGTCAGTGCATAGCTTCCCATGGGAGTACTTTGAAGGTGACCATGGTGATATTCAGCAATAAGGTACGTAGCACTTTTTTTTGTGAGTTAGAGTCTCACTCTGTCACCAGGCTGGAGTGCAGCGGCATGCTCACGACCACTGCGGCCTCAACCTGCTGTGCTCAGGTGATCCTTCTGCCTCAGCCTTCCAAGTAGCGGAACTACTGGCACGTGCCACCACGCCCAGCAAGTTTTTTTGACTTATTGTAGTGATGAGGTCTTGCCAAGTTACCCAGGCTGGTCTCAAACCCATGGGCTCAGGCAATCCTCTTGCCTCGGCCTCCCAAAGTGCTGGGATTATAGGCGTGAGCCACCAAGACAGGTCCTAGTAGCATTTTTCTAGGATGAGTTCACGAACTTAATTTTCAGAATTCATACATTCAAAGTAACTGAAATCAGCATGTTGAAGAGATATTTGCACTCCCATGTTCTTTGCAGCATCACTTACAATAGCCAAGATATGAAAGCAATATAAGTATCCATCAACAGATTAATGAATAAAGAAAATGTGGCATCCAAGTGGGGACCCCCCCAAAAAATGGACATATATATTAAAAACTGTGTATTTATCTTATATGTTTAAACTTCAGTCACCTTCAAAGTACTCTCTGTTTGATGCAATACACCTGTCAAAATGCTTTTTCCACTGCTCAAAACAGTTTTATAACTCGTCCATTTTCATGCCTTTTCATGCTTCTGCTGTTTTTTGCTTCACCTCTTCCACATCAGCAAAGAAAAAATTTCCCTCTGAGGACTTTTTTCATCTGGGAAAACAAAAAACAGTCACTTGGGGCAGGATCGAGTGAATAGGGAGGGTGGGGGTGCATGCCATTTTTGGCCCCAAACTGCTGAACACTCAGTACGGTGTGGGCGGGTACATTGTCATGGTGGAAGAATCAATGCCCTGTTTGCCACAACTCTGGACGTTTCTTCTGCAAGTCATGAGGCAACTTTCTCAAAATTTCCAGAGTAAAACTTTGGTTGACTGTTTGATCCGAAGGAACACATTCTGAGTGTACTATGAGAGGCCTACCCTCCAAAAGATAAGATAATTCCAGTTTTTGGTGTGTGGGGTTTTTTTTGTCCCTCATCATATATACACAATAGAATTCCATATAGCCTTGAAAAAGGAAATCCTGTCCTTTTTGACAACATGAATGAACCAGGAGGACATTATGCTAAGTGATAGAAGCCAGGCACAGAATGACAAATACTGAATGATCACTTGAATGTGGAATCCTAAAAAGTTGATCACATCGAAGTAGAGAGTAGAATGGTGGTTACCAGAGGCTGGGGGTGGGTGGATGGGTAAAGGGTGAGATGCTGGTCAAAGGGTCCAAAGTTTCAGTTAGACAGGAGGAATAAGTTGTAGTGATCCATTGCACCGTGTGGTGTCTATAGTTAATAACAATGGACCGGGCTCGGTGGCTCAGCCTGTAATCCCAGCACTTTGGGAGGCTGAGGCGAGTGGATTGCCTGAGCCCGCGGGTTCGAGACCAGCCCGGGGAACTTGGTGAGACCTCGTCTCTACAATAAAATCAAAAATGAGCCAGGTGTGGTAGCGTGCACCTGTAGTTCTGGCAATTCGGAAGGCTGAGGCGGAAGGATCTCTGGAGCCCAGCAGGTCGAGGCTGCGGTGGCCGGGAGCGGTCACTGCACTCCAGTCTGGGTGATAGAGTGTGACTCCAACTTAAAAAAAAAAAAAAAAAAAAAAAAAAAAAAAAAATATATATATATATATATATATATATATATATATATATACAATTATTATTATTATTATTTGAGTTGGAGTCTCACTCTGTTGTCCAGGCTAGAGTGCAGTGGCACACTCACAGCCACCCCATATACAATTATTATCATTAAAAATTAAATAAGAATAGGTAAAGGCATATGCTAATTAGCTTGAGTTAGCAATTCCACCATTATGCAAAGTTCAAAATATCACATTGTATGCCAAATTTCAAAAATTTTTAAATCGAATACAACCACAAAAGTTCCTTTAAGGATGTGTTTTCCATTTAGTCTATCCAGTTTATTAACATGAATAAAACTGCCGTGCTTATTATAAAAAAGTAGATAAAAATTGATGAGAATGAGCCGGGCTCGGTGGCTCAGCCTGTAATCCCGCGCCTTTGGGAGGCTGAGGTGAGTGGATTGCCTGAGCCCGCGGGTTCGAGACCCGTCTGGGCAGTGAGACCTCATCTCTACAATAAATAAAAAAATCAGCCGGGCGTGGTAGCACATGCCTGTAATTCCGGCTGCTCGGAAGGCTGAGGCGGAAGGATCGCCGGAGCCCAGCGGGTCGAGGCTGCTGTGGCCGGGAGCGGCCACTGCACTCCAGTCTGGGCGACAGGGTGAGACTCCAACTCAAAAAAAAAAAAAAAAAAAATTGATGAGAATGTACAGAGAGTTCTGAAACTCTCACAGTTTCTCTATTATTTATAACTTGAATTAGTGTAGTACATTTGTTGTAACTGATGAACCAATATGGATATATTATTATTACTGAAGTCCATAGTTTATGTTAGGATTAACTCTTTGTGTTGTACATTCTACGTATGGATTTTGACAAATCTTTAAAGGCATGGGTCCACCATTACTGTATTATACGAACTAGTTTCACTGCTCTAAAAATCCCATATTCATCTTATTAATTCCTCCCTCCCTCCCATGAAACCTTTACAGTCACGAATAGTTTTACTGCTTCCACAGTTTTGTTGTTGTTTCCACAATGTCATATAGTTGGAATCATATTGTATTTCTTTTTAAAGGAGAAAATACTTAATAAATTCATACAGGTTCCAAGGGACTTTTCTCTACTTTTCTTTGATATTTGTATTTTTTCACTTAAATTGAAATTTTTGTTTCCTAATGATATTGTCATAATTATGTATTTACTTTTTTCTACAATGTGTTCTGTGTGAGGGAATGAATTAGCTTCAGAATAAAAATGCCAAAATTATTACTGACACTATGACTACTAAACATAGTTTAATTTTTTTGTTTGGTTTTTGAGTCAAGGTCTCACTCTATCACCCAGGTTGGGGTGCAGTGGCACGATTACAGCTCATGCAGCCTTGACTTTCTGGGCTCAGGCAATCCCTCTGCCTCAGCCTCCAAAAGTAGCTGGGACTACACGTGCCACCACAAGATTTTTTTTATTTTTATTTTTTGTAGAGACAAGGTCTTGCTATGTTGCCCAGGCTGGTCTCAAACTCCTAGGTTCAAGCAATTCTCCTGTCTCACCCTCCCAAAGTGCTGGGATTACAGGCGTGAGCCACCATACCTAGCCAGTTTAATATATATATATATATATTTTTTTTTTGCAGTCCATTCTGTCCTTAGACTTTAGTCTGTTGGGGATGCATGGCCAAATTACTATTATTTTAAAAAATAATTTTTTATTTTGGAATAAGTTTAGATTTACAGAAAAGTTGCAAAGATAGTATAAAGAGGTTCCATAAACTCCTCACCTAGCTTCATTTTTTGTTAATAACTTATATTTCCATAATACATTTGTCAAAAGTAAGAAATATGACTATTAACTAAACTCCAGACTTTATTCTTCCAAAGATTCTTTAGGGTGTTCCAGATATATAATCATAATCATATCATATCCTCATATCATCTGGAGGAAAAAAAGGAGTTGTATCTCTTTCTTTTTTTCATAATTTTTTTCTCTTTTCCATCTAATTACATTGGTTAATATTTCACCACAATGTTCAACAGTAGTAGGAAAAGTGAGATCCCTTATTCCCAACTTTATCTTAAGTTTTTCCCTATTAAGTAAGATGCTGTCTTTGGATGGAATATAAATTTATATTATGCATATAATTTATGTTATAAATATAATATATAATTATAATATATATAATTCAATACTGATTCTAAAAACACTCAATAAAAAGAACTTGATTTGTATTTCAATCAAATACTTTTATTGTGTGTTTTAGAATCAGTATTGACTTTTGTAAATTTTTAAAAAAGTTTTATCTCTGGAGATGATCATAGTGTTTTTTTTTCCCCTATGGCAGCATTTACATGATGGATTTAATTAGTGAATCTTTGAATGCCGAACCACCCTAGCCTATATTGAATAAACCCATTTGGTCATAATATATAATGAGCTGTTGAATTTTGTTTGGTGACATTTTATTATACATTTCTGCAATAATATATATATATATTTATATATAATTTGTGACTTGGAAATATTATTATTAGACAATGGCCTGGAAATATTACCTTTTATAAAAGAGGTCAATCTTGGTGGCTTAGCCAGTGATGCTAGCATATTGGGAAATCAAGGTAAGAGAATTGCATGAGTCCTCAGGTTTGAAATAAGCCTGGGCAACTTGGTGAGACCTTTTCTCATCAATAAGTGAACAATTATCTGCGCGTGATAATGTGCGCCTTTAGTTCCAGCTACTTGGAAGACTGAGGTGGAATGATCACTGGAGTCTAGCAGCTCCACGTTGGGGTGGCCATGAGTGTGCCTCTGGGTGACAGACTGAGACTCCAACAAAGGCGCAGAAAGGCATACCATAGCTGTTGGAGTTTCAAGGTCCTTCGTGGAGTTACTTCGCCAGTCAGAGAGGAAAAGAGTAAAGAAACCAAGCACTTGGTCTCCCACCCTTACAGGCTCTGGCGGTTCGAACTTTCCTTTGGGAACTTTCTTGCCTTCCTAGGGAGTAGCCCTAGGCAGAGACCGTCAGTTGTCCTCCGAGATGCAGCTCGGTCCACGGGGAAACTCAGAAATCTTGGCTAGAAGGAAGCCAAGAGTTAACCTTAGTCCCTCACCCAGTCGGGCCACAGCGGTCTGATGTCTTTCCCTGGAGCCTTTCAGCACGCTGAAGTGCAGCCTCAGCCAGAGCCTTCAATTGCCACCAGGTGCCAACAGAGTCCACAGAGGGTCACCAGGTAGGAAATAAGAGAGAGAGAGAGAGAGATCTCGGTGGGACCTCCAAAAATATTAGGGTACGGACGGACAGGGTGAGGGTGGAGAGGCGCAGGGAGGCACGCGTCACTGCCAGGGCTGGCAAGCCGGAGGTGTAGGCTGGCAACGCAGAGATCCGAGTAAATAGCAAATAATTGCGACACACAAAAAGATTAAGAAAGAGCCGGGCTCGGTGGCTCAGCCTGTAATCCCGCGCCTTTGGGAGGCTGAGGTGAGTGGATTGCCTGAGCCCGTGGGTTCAAGACCCGCCTGGGCAGCGAGACCTCATCTCTACAATAAATCAAAAAATCAGCTGGGCGTGGTAGCGCATGCCTGTAATTCCGACTGCTTGGAAGGCTGAGGCAGAAGGATTGCCGGAGCCCAGCAGGTTGAGGCTGCAGTGGCCGGGAGCGGCCACTGCACTCCAGTCTGGGCGACAGAGTGAGATTCCAACTTAAAAAAAAAAAAAAAAAAGATTAAGAAAGAAGAGTTATTTAAAAATAAAGTAGAGAGAGAAAGAGAAGGAAAAGAGAAGATTCAGCTCCCCAAGGTGGGGGAGGGAGACCAAAGCCAGGAAGCATGGCGACAGCCATGACTCAAAGAGCACATGGCCACACCAGACTCTAGCAAGGCAATGGCCCCAATAATATTTTTAAGTAAGGCTAATTTATAGTTTTATTTTTTAGGGTGCGATCTTTTGAATTGGTGAACTATCCACTTCATAAAGCAAATTTGGAAGTTTCCCTTTTTTTCCCATGTCCTGAAAAAGTGAATTAACATTGGGATAATATGATCTGGCAACTCACCATTGCATGTTGGGTGCTTGGGAAGAGATAACTTATTTCTTTCATTCACACATCTTCAGATTAACAACAGTTACATCCAGGAGTCTCATCTGCACCTGGAATTTAGAGGAGGTAATCGAGATCTTTGAGCCAGAACCTGTGCCTCAATTAAACGGGAGACATTAGGAGGAGAGGTTGAGTGTGTTTTGCTTGAGGGAGAGACAAGAAGCATTGGGCGCTTCTTTCAGATGCCTATTGGCCATCAGAATATATTCTTTAGAGAAATATCCATTCAGATCCTTTACCTATTTTTAATGGGGTTGTCTTTTTATTATTGAGTTACAGGAGTTCCCTAGAGGTTTGAGACACAAGTCCCTTATCAGATATACGATTTGCAAAAATTTTCTCCTTTTCTGTAAACTGTCTGTTTACTTATTTTTTTTTTTTTTTTTTTTTTTGAGTTGGAGTCTCTCTTTGTTACCCAGGTTAGAGTGCAGTGACACACTCCCGGCCACCGCAGCCTCAACCTACTGGGCTCAGGCAGTCCTTCTGCCTTAGCCTTCCGAGTAACTGGACGACAGGCATGTGCCACCACGCCCGGCTAATTTTTTGATTTTTTGTAGAGATGAGGTCTCGCCAAGTTGCCTAGGCTGGTCTCGAACCCATAGACTCAGGTAATCCTCTCATCTCGGCTTCCCAGAGTGCTGGGATTATAGGCATGAGCTACCATGCCCGGCCTCTTTATTTTCTTGATGGCATCATTTGCAGCATACAATTTTACAATTTTAGCTGGGCGCGGTGGCTCACATAAAGTCAGATGTGAAGTTTTCCACCGTGATGTCATGTTGGCAGTCACAAAGTTTTGGATTTGGGAGCATTTTGGATTTCAGATTTTCAGATTAGAGACGCTCAACTTGTGTGACCTCATCATACCTGATTACATCTGCAATGAGTCTGTTTCCAAGTAAAGTCACACTCTGAGGTACTGAAGGTTAGGATTTTAAAATATCTTTTTAGGGGACACAAGAGATCCATGGATCACTTTGAGGGGATCTAGAGAACCAACTCATTCTGAAAACTGGTAAATACAGGAAAAGATTCAAGTAATTAATCCGTCGTTCCTCTACAAAGTGTATCTCAGGGTAACTGAATGGCTGAGAATGGAAAGTTTTCCTCCAAGAATTCCAGATAATAAATGAAAAAGAAATGATGAAATAAAAATATTCCATTTTTGGGGGCCGGGCGTGGTGGCTCACCTATAATTCTAGCACTTTGGGAGGCAAGAGGATTACCTGAGCCCAGGGGTTCAAGACTAGCCCGGACAACTTGGTGAGACCTCATTCTACAATAAATCAAAAAATTAACCAGGTGTAATGGTGCACACCTGTGGTTCCAGCTACTTGGAAGGCTGAGGCGGAAGGATTGCCTGGGCCCAGCAGGTCAAGGTTGCAGTGGCCGTGAGCATGCCACTGCTCTCCAGCCTGGGCGATAAAGTGAGACTTTAACTCCAAAAAAAATAAAATATTCCATTTTTCAAACTTCTATAAAATAATGGATTTAGAAATAATGATCATAGCTGGGCTAGGTGGCTCAGCCTGTAATCCCAGCACTTTGGGAGGCTGAGGTGAGTGAATTGCCTGAGCCCACGGGTTCGAGTACTGCCTGGGCAACTTGGCGAGACCTCATCTCTACAATAAATCTAAAAATTAGCTGGGCGTGGTAACGCATGCCTGTAATTCCAGCTACTTGGAAGGCTGAGGCTGAAGGATCACCGGAGCCCAGCAGGTCGAGGCTGCGGTGGCTGGGAGCGGCCACTGCACTCCAGTCTGGGCGACAGAGTGAGACTCCAACTCAAAAAAAAAGAAATAGTGATCATTTCTTTCTTTCTTTCTTTCTTTTTTTTTTTTTTGATTTGGAGTCTTACTCTGTTGCCCAGGCTAGACAGTGCCATGCTCACGACCACTGCATCCTCGAACCTGCTGGGTTCCGGCGATTCTTCCGCCTCAGCCTTCCAAGTAGCCGGAACTACAGGCACATGCTACTGCGCCCAGCTAACTTTTGATTTATTGTAGAAATGAGATCTCACCAAGTTGCCCAGGCTGGTCTCGAATTCCCGGGCTCAGGCAATCCACTCACCTCGGCCTCCCAAAGTGCTGGCATTACAGGCTGAGCCACCGAGCCAGCCTGGCAATGATAATTTCTGTCCACTAACATCATAAACATAAAGAAAAGGGGACATGAGATTCCTCCTAATGGAAGTACATGACACCCCATCAAAGTCTTGTGAGATAATTGTATTGGGATCAGTTCAAACCACTAACCAAAAGTTTCCAAGAACTAAAGTGTGCAGAGGAATATGTTGAATAACTCCTAGAGATGCAGTCCTTGATGTGGAAATACTACAGGACAATGACCCAGTTTCTTCAAACAATAAATTCCAAGGGAAAAAATAAAGAGAAAGAGAAGCCAACCAATAGTTTAAAAGCGAGTTAAAAGACACACAGACCACATGCAAGGTATGGGCCCGGTGTAGAAATGGATTCAAACAATTCAACCATAAAAGCGTATTATGGAGTAATCAGAAAAATTTGAATCTTGACTAGATATTTGATGACATTAAGAAACTATTCATAATTTTCCTCTGTAATAATGACATTGTAGTTATGTTTTTAAAGAGAGCCCTTATATTTTTTACATGCATACTGAAATAGTTTAAGTTGAAAGATCTAGTCTCTGAAATTGACCTCAAAGTCACACAATGGGGAGGGAGAGAAGCAGGGGAGGGATACACATGAAATGACTTGTCATGAATTGATGATTATTGAGCTGAATGTTGGGTAAATGGAGGTCTACTGTGCTATTCCATTTTTGTCTATTTAAAAATTTTCTTTCTTTTTTTTTTGAGTCAAATCTTCACTCTGCCCAGGCTGGAGGGCAGTGGCACGCTCCCGGCCACCATAGCCTCAACCTGCTGGGCTCAGGAAATTCTTCCACCTCAGCCTTCACATAGCCGGAATTCAGGAGTGATGCCTGCCTAATTTTATGATTTATCATAGAGACGAGGTCTTGCTAAGTTGCCCAGGCTTATCTTGGACCCCTGGGCTCCTCCTCTGCTTCCCAAAGTGCTGGGATTACAGACATGAGTCACCAGGTCTGGTTCTATGTTTAAAATTTTTCTATAATACAAAGGAGGATAAAGTAATATAATATTTCACAATAAAATATTATAAAAATAAATAACATGGAAATCGATATTTTGCAGAGATCACAAATGGCTGCATATGGCTTGTGATAAGCTTTCTTTTTCTTTTTGAGTCGGAGTCTCACTCTGTCGCCCAGACTGGAGTGCAGTGGCCGCTCCCGGCCATCGCAGCCTCAACCTGCTGGGCTCCGGCGATCCTTCTGCCTCAGCCTTCCGAGTAGCTGGAATCACAGGCGTGCGTAACCACGCCCGGCTGATTTTTTGATTTATTGTAGATGTAGAGATGATTTATTGTAGAGATGATATTTTGATTTATTGCCCAGGCGGGTCTTGAACCCGTGGGCTCAGGCAATCCACTCACCTCAGCCTCCCAAAGGCGCGGGATTACAGGCTGAGCCACCGAGCCCGGCTTCAGTAAAATATTTTTAAGATGGTTTATTCTTGAACCAAACTTGAAGACTTAAGCCAGAACATCCATCCTCAGGAGGTCCTGAGAACATGTGTCCACCGTGGTTGAATTGAATGTTGGGTTGGTTATAATAGGAAGACAGAAGTTACAAGAAACCACAAATCAATACATGCAATATTTTTATTGGTTTGGCCCAGGAAGGAGGGACTTTTCCAAGTGGAGTTTGCAGTCATAGATGGATTCAAAAATTTCTTGACTGGTAATTTGTAGTCCTTATTTAAGGAATTTTGGAGGAGATGCTTTGTTAAGATAAGGGGGCTGAAAAATCCAGATTTGTTGATGTGTAGATGAAACTCTATATGTGGCAGACTTTAGGGAGGATAGGTTAAGTGTCTTACAAGGCTCCCTAGAGTCTGGGAATCCATAACAGATAACTTTGCAGAGCCATTAACCTTTTTTTTTTTTTTGAGTTGGCGTCTCACTCTGTTGCCCAAGTTGGAATGCAGTGGCACACTCAGGGCCACCACAGCCTCAACCTGCTGGGCTCTGGTGGTCCTTCCGCCTCAGCCTTCCAAGTAGCTGAAACTCCAGCATGTGCTACCACGCCCGGCTAATTCTTGATTTATTGTAGAGATGAGGGCTCACCAAGTTGCCCAGGATGGTCTTGAACTCCTAAGCTCAGGCAATCCTTCAGTTTCTGCCTCCCAAAGTGCTGGGCTTATAGGCTCGGGCCGCCCATAGACCTTCTTTATTTGTTATGATGTATTATGCCAGAGTCAGGTTGGAAAGCAGACCTTAGGATATAGTGTAATAAAACCCTTTCTGGTAAGTCGTTATCAGGCAGTGACTCCCCAAGCCTTTTAGTTAGGAAATTTGGACAAGAGGAAAAAAAAGTCAGGTTTAGTCCTCAGTACAATTAAAAAAAAATAAGATGGCATTATGATGCCATGCTGGGGACCCAGGAATGCCCACATCCTGCCTTGGCCCCTTCTTGTCCTTTGTCCACAAGCTCTTTCTGGATGACATACACAAAAGGAGGCACAGATGGTCAAATAACTCAAGCTTTGTTCTCCAATTTCAGAACTCCAGAAAATGGTTGGGTCTTACGGAAACCTGAATTTCCTTGAGCTCATTAATCCTCAAGACTCACAAAGAAGTATCAATGTTTGAGGTGGTGGATTTGCTAATTACCCCGATCTGATCACTAAACTTCTATTCAATGAAATATTATTGTGTACCCCATGAATATATATATAAGGATTACTTTTCAATTTTAACAACGAAAATTAAAATGCTAAAAAAAAAATCTCAGCCGGGTGCGGTAGTTCAGCCTGTAATCCCATCCCTTTGGGAGGCCGAGGCGAGAGGATTGCCTGAGCCTGGGGGTTCAAGACCAACCTGGGCAACTTGGTGAGATCTTGTCTCTACAATAAATCACAAAAATTAGCCGGGTGTGGTGGTGTGCATCTGTAGTTCCAGCTACTTAGAAAGCTGAGGTAGAAGGATTGCCTAAGCCCAGCAGGTCGAGGCTGCAGTGGCTGTGAGCGTGCCCCTGCACTCCAACCTGGGAGACAAGAGTGAGACTCCAACTCAAAAAAAAAAAAAAAAATCTCAAGGCCAAAATCTCCACCCAGGCTGGAGTGCAACGACAGGATCACAACGCACTGGCAGCCTCAGCCTCCTAGGCTCAGGCAATCCTCCCAAGTAGCTGGGACTACAAGCACATGCCACCACGCCTGGCTTTTTGTTTTAAAATTTTCTGTAGGCAGGGTCTTTCACTATGTTGCCTTGGCTGGTCTTGAACTCCTGGACCCAAGCAATCATCCCGCCTCAGCCTCCCAAAGTGCTGGGATCACAGGCGTGAACCACTGCACCCAGTCTGCACAATTGCTTTCAAAGGCCAAACCTGAATCCAGCCAACCACTACTCCGAGGGGAGAAAAGTCACACCAAGAGTTAGGGAATCATTTGCTACGATGTCCAAGGTGAAGCTAGTGTTGGATGCCACCAGCCTCAATCTTTCCAGGCCTGGCTGTTCCAGAGGAAAAAAGAGCAAAGATGTTCTACTCTGTAAAACGACGAATTGATTCAGCAAGAGTCTCTGTAATGTGTTATATATATAATTATGTGAAGCCTGGCATTAGTTTCAAAATAATAGGAGGTTATGATAAAACATTTTCTTTAAAAATTTGTGAAGGCCGGGCTCGGTGGCTCAGCCTGTCATCCCGCGCCTTTGGGAGGCTGAGGTGAGTGGATTGCCTGAGCCCGCGGGTTTGAGATCCGCCTGGGCAGCGAGACCTCATCTCTACAATAAATCAAAAAATCAGCCGGGTGTGGTAGTGCGCGCCTGTAATTCCGGCTACTCGGAAGGCTGAGGCGGAAGGATCGCCGGAGCCCAGCAGGTCGAGGCTGCGGTGGCCGGGAGCGGACACTGCATTCCAGTCTGGGCGACCGAGTGAGACTCCAACTCAAAAAAAAAAAAAATTTTGTGAAGTGTTGACAAGGAGGTGGAGAGACCGGAACTCTCCTTGCAGGTGCATGACATTGCTGGCAGGGATGCAAAATGGTCCACCGCTGTGGAGAAGTGTGTCCTCCAGACGTTAAACGCAGAATCACTACGTCAGCCAGTGTATTCACAAGTCTTTTTTGTTTTCTGTGTTTTGATGCTTCCACATCTGGGAACTTGCCTATCCTAGAGGGAAGGCTAATTCCCAGGGTTGGCTAATTTCTAGAGATAATTTGACGGTGAGCTTGCCTTTTTGATGCAGACCAGCCAGTGCTAACCCATTCCCCAAACCTCTTCTTTATTAAGCTCTTATACTCCAGCACAGTTCACCGGCTAATTACCCAGGGCCTTGTCCTAGCCAAGCCTAAAGCTGCTTGTTCTGCTTCACCCGTTCCTTCCCATGGAAATCACAATAAAAGCTCTTGCTTGTGTTCCCGTTTCTCCCTCTCAATAAAGGCTCTTGCCAGTGTTTCTCCCACTCCTCTCCCCACTTTCTGCCTCCTGGCTGACCTGGTGCTTCCCCATGTGGCCTGCCTGGCCTGTCTGTTTCTAGAGATCTGGGTATAAATTTTTCCTTCTGGACCGTCATTTCCACATCTGTGTGTCTTATCATACCTAACTAAAACAAATCCCAGATACCCTTAAAACACCCAGTCTTCTAATTCTAGGTATATGCCCCAAATAATTGAAAACAGGCATATACAAAAGAATACTCAAACAAGTACTTGTACACGAATGCACATAGCAGCACTATTCACAATAGCCAAAGGTAGAAACAACGCAAATGTCCATCACGGTGGCATGGACAAATTGTGGTTTATCAGCCGGGCTTGGTGGCTCAGCCTGTAATCCCAGCGCTTTGGGAGGCTGAGGTGAGTAGATTGCCTGAGCCCGCGGGTTCAAGACCCGCCCGGGCAACTTAGCGAGACCTCATCTCTACAATAAATCAAAAATTAGCCGGGCATGGTAGCGTGCGCCTGTAGTTCCAGCTACTTGGAAGGCTGAGGCGGAAGGATAGCTGGAGTTCAGCAGGTCGAGGCTGCGGTGGCCGGGAGCGGCCACTGCACTCCAGTCTGGGCGACAGAGTGAGACTCCAACTCAAAAAAAAAAAAAAAAATTGTGGTTTATCAATACAGAGGAATAGTATTTAGCCATAAAAAGGAATGAAGTACTGACTTATGCTATGACACTAATGAATATTGAAAACATCATACTAAGCCATGTATAAAAGGTCACATGCTCTGTGATTCCATTTATGTGAAATATCCAGAAGAGGCAAATCTATAGAGACAGAAAGCAGATTGGTGGTTGCCAGGAACTGGAGAGAGGAAGTGACTGCTTAATGAGGTGGAGAGTTTTCTTTTGGGTTTGATGAAACTAGATATAGTTGTAGTTACACAACATTGTGACTGTACGAAATGCCACTGAATTTTACACTTTATTATTTTGTTTTTATTATTATTTTTTGAGTTGGAGTCTCATTCCTTCGCCCAGGCTGGAGTGCAGTGGCATGCATGCTCACAGTCACCCCAGCATCAACCTGCTGGACTCAGGTGATCCTTCCGCCTCAGTCTTCCAAGTAGCCGGAACTACAGACATGTGCTAACATGCTGGGCTAATTTTTTGTTTTATTGTAGAGACAAGGTCTTGCCAAGTTGTCCGGGCTGGTCTCAAACCCGCGGTCTCAGGCAATCCACTAGCCTCGGCCTCC